>VZTT01058552.1:73848-88555 GCA_013400855.1 Buphagus erythrorhynchus | reverse complement strand
CGCGGTCCCGCCGATGACTGACAGCGCCAGCGGCCAATCGCTGCGCGGCGGCGCGGCGGAGTGACGGGCGGGCTCGCCCAATCCCCGTCCCCCGGCGGGCTGGGCGGGACGAGGCGACGCCGCGGCGGCCGCTCCGCGCTGAGGGTGGGTGGGAGCTGCGCGCACCGCGCAGGTATCGCGCAGCGCTGGCGCTGGCGCTGGCTTGCCCGGTTCCAACCTGCGCTAGGTGGGACCTTCTTCGCAGAAAGAGTTATTAGACATTGGAATGGGCCTGCTCAGGGCTGTGGTGGAGTCTCCGTCCCTGGAGGTGTTTAAGGAAAGACTACTCTCAGTGCTGGTCTAGTTGACATAGTGATGTTCGCTCATGGGCTGGATTCCATGATCTCGGGGTCTCTTTCTATGGGATTCTGTGATTCGGAGGGCTGACCTGCGCCCAGGTGCGCGGGGTGAGCGCTGAGGGCGCGGATGGATGATGGATGATGGCAAGTGGCACTTCCCAGCACGGGTGGGCAAGGACAGCCGGACAGGGACAGCCGGACAGGGAGCGCAGTGCTGGCCGGGTCGGTGCCCAGCGGCCCAGGTGGCCTCTGAGGAGGTGTCTGTCGCTGAGGGTAGCGCCAGACCGTGTGGGTGCGGGTAATCATCGAGGTAATGAGGAGCCCAGCCCACGTCCGGCTCCAAGCCCTCGCCCCTTCGCCCAGACGAGCACATGGGCGCCTAGCAGGGGCGTACACAGAGCCGGATGAATGATGGATACACACAGGGCATGAGGGTGGCCTGGAACCCTGAAGAAGTGGCACAAGAAATCCTATTCTTAAAGCCATTCAGGGACTTAAGGAAGTCTGTCTGTCATGGCTGTAAGATACAGTTTTTAGTTTATTATTGGCCTATTTCTTAAATTCAGAAATGTGAAATGGTAAAAGCACCAGTACTTCTTCAGTGGGTTCAGTCTAGCAGTGCAGTTTCCTTAAAGAAAGCAAGGAGTGATGTGGTGATGGCAATAGTACTGAACTGGTGCACAGCACAAGTCTTCCACCTGTCCAGTCAACACTATCCAGTGTGAAACAGAATAAGCACTTCAGTGAAGGTACCATATTAGGGAAGTGCAGAAAACTCTACCAGATGAGCCTGTGCAGTAGGCCACTTATTAAGCCATTCTGGTTTAGTGCCCTGCCTGCCTATTTATATCAGAGCTTTCTGTAAATTTTTTTTTCCCTATGAAATAACTGAAATATTAATTGTTCTAAAAGACGTTGTGAAGAAGGTTCCAAAGGAATAATCTGGCCTTATCTATAAAACTGCTCAAGAGCCCTGTGTCCCTTGAGATAAAACTGCAGGTCATTCCTTGCAGTTTATCAAATATTTTTTCAGAAATTTGCCCTCGACACAAAAAAAGTCACCATTTTAAGCATGTAAAAGACAAAATGCATTGTCCAATATCATACTAGCAGTCTGAGTGTGTCTGGGTTAGTGGCCAGGTGTAGTGATTTACATAGTCATTTAAGTTCATGGTTAATGCTAATTGGTAATAGCAGGAAAATGGAGGTAAGTGTAATTATCTGAAGACACACGTTGTTTCTCTTACTGAATTGCAGACCGCACTCTGTACTTACGTTTTAGCTTGTGGTAAGGTCTTTTGTCTGAATTTAAAGAGCCTGGTTAATAGGTGAAAATAAGTGGTTTTAATTAGATTTCTTCACTGCATGACAGGCAGTTACAATTGTGGTAGCATCTGCAGAAGTAATAGCATAATGGTCTTGTAGTAAAGCAAAAAGAGCTGCTTTCAGAAAGGAGAAAAATACCCCAAACTTTTCCCAATTAATTCTGAATCAGTTTCTTAAATCTAAACCTGCAAATTATATATATATGTGTGAATAACTTCCTGGAGTGCAGTGTCACTAGGCTCAGTACAGTCTGCATTGCACTATACATATGCATATATGTATATGAAGACTTAGCTCAGTTTATCTGATTTTTCTTTTATTAATAAGATACATATCTACACACAGAAATCTCTGGAAATCTTATCCTAAACATTCTCAAATGAAGCCACAAAAGAGGTGCTTTAGAAAAGGCTGATACTTAATTCTGAATCAGTCTGATGACAGGGAATTATTCTGGTGCATCTATATAAATCCATGGAGGTGCCATTACTGACACTTTGATGAAGTACTGGCAGCAAAGAATTGACCTATCAAACGAACTCCTTATTTCCAATTAACAAAATGCCTGAGAACAAACTCATAGTATCACAGCATAAATGTTGGTTGGATTTAAAACACAATGTTTTATTGTTCTGGTAAGTTTTTATTGTTTTGTTAGTGTATGTATTCTTGCAATGCTCAGAAAATAGCAAAAATATTCTTTCCTGTATGACTCCTAGGATCCTAGGAGTTCATCTGTCAAAGATACATCTATACTGTGTATCACAGTATTACTATAAATAATTTGCACCTATGGCATTAAGTAACATAATTATGTCTTTCACAAGTTTTCAGTGGAGAAATGATGTTTTGAGAAGATTTACTTGTGCTCTTATTTAGGAAGATGTGTGTTGAGGAACACATTACAGAAATACATGTTGGAATCAGTTACAAAATAGTAGTCCCTTTGTTGCAACCCTCACTTGGTGGGGGAGATTGGTTGCATGGAAGAACAAAAGGTATTCTGCCCCACAGAGCTGAAAATCTAAGTTTGCAATTAAAAGTGAAGTGTACAAATGTTGCTCGAGAAGAAAGTAACAGGAAAATAAGGGATTTCTGACAGAGAAAATGTAGCTTGTCTTTGATGTCTGCTGTATAAATGTATGCTAAGTGCTGTCACCGGCACTGCAGTAAAACTAGGTTCTTCTGCTTTTCCTCTTTTTTTTTTTTTTACTTTGAAAGAGATGTTTTCAGAGAACTTCCTGCTTGTGTGAGAATACGGAGTGTGGGAAGGTGAAGCATTGTCTGGCGACAGGTAGGGTTCTACATCACATTGACAAAATGACAGTGCAGTTGTTCCTGAAAGGTAAATGATGCTATGGAAAAGAAGGCTGGTGAGTGATACACAGAAGCTGATGTACTGAGGGTAGTGAATCTGTAAAATTTCATGTGAGTTGGACAGTCTTCAATAAACATGACTTACATTCCTACTGGTTTAAATATTTTTATGTAAGAGAACAAGAAGTCATACTTGCACAAGGAAATTCTTTCCACCAAAGGCTGTCAGACAGAATGCAGAAGGGTGTGGTGATTTAAGTAATTCCAGGAGAGTGGGTTGGCATATCATGAACAACTTCTGACCTTCTACTTCTGATTAAGTTTTTATGGTCCCATAAAAGCTTATAGTTCTTGGGTACAAAAATAATCACTCAGGCATCTCATCCCTATGGAGATACCTCAATCTGTCAGAATGAAGTACCAAACACTAGAGGCTTCCTGTAAACTTTTTTTATTTGAATGACAATTTAAGATACTCAGGTGCTAACAATACCAGTCTTCCCATATGACACTCTACAAAAAAATAACAAAACAAGAAGTGCTGTGGCAGAGGACAGGAAGGGATAAAGTTTCTAGATGCACCATTGTGTACCGTTCTTGTTCCTCTTTGTTTGATAAGGCCGTTCTAGGAACACATTCACAGTCAGAAAATAGGAACACTTCTTGAAACTCCTTCTAACAAAATAAATGAAAAGGAAAATGAGTTTCAGTGTTAGAGAGTCGAGCACTTTTGCACAGTAAAGTCTTATTTTAGAGTTTCCTAAACTCTGACTTGCTTAGCCTGAAGTATTAGAGACTTCGTTCCAAAGAGAAGAATGTTTCTACAAAAGCTGATGCCAGTCAAATGCAAATACTTTTAATTTAAAAATCTACTCTTAACATTTAGGTATTTGTATTTTTGTCTCATCCTTCCTGCAAAGCAGTCTTTTGCTATATCTTTAAATATTCTGCACAGCACAGTAAGCCTCACGTGCATCAGCTGTTTTCTAAATGATATAATCTTTAATTAGCCATTTCAGCTATTTTAGTAATTTAGTGCTCTGTGTGATTCCTTAATATTTGTTGGAATTCTTTATGACAATAATGTTGGTTGCTAGTTCAAGTAACATTTGTCTCTCTCTCTCTACTTATGAGGAAAAATGTAAATACCTTTCCACAGTTTAGATACAAGATAGATAAAGTCTCCCTTTGGCTCTTTTAGCAGAATGCTTTCATTTCAGATATTTTACTTATTTTAGTCTTAGAGTTGCTCTGAGAGTGAACGATCTTCTCTGTTATTAAGGCAGCAATCAGTTTCAATCATATAATTGATTTAGATCAACTTTTTTACTTCTAAGTGCTTACATATTGGAAATTCTCTTATGGGGAAATGCATCGGTGTCTCTTGAAAACATAGTCATGTTCAGCTGAGACCATTTTGGTTTTTAAATATAGCACAAAATCAGGCAGGGCTTCTAAAGAAGGATGAGTGAAAGCTGACTAAAGCTTACCGTTCAGCTGTAAATATCAACTCTTATGTACAGATCTTAGAAGTAGTAGTTTCTTTGCTAAAGGAGCTTTCTGCTTTCATGACAAGGTCCAGCCAACTGACTTCAACAAGAAGTTACTCTGTTAAAGGGTTACCTTTTAAAAGCAAATTCTACTCAAAAATTCTTTATGGAGAAACAGTCCAAACTGACAGTGTACAGCATTTCAAAATGTAATAACCAGTGCCACAGGCAGTTGGGGTTTTGTTGTCACTCTGGTAATTGAAAAGTTTAGGGAACAGAAGCCCGTTTTTCAGAACTGAAATAAAGGCAATAAACTTCAAAGCTAGGTTATGAGTTTAAGAACAGCTGTTTTGAGCTTAATTAAATATTTATTGTAGACTGTAGGAGATACAGTGGATGAGAGAGGCTGGTGATAACTTTGCAAGGAACCTACTACTATAAAACAGTAGTAAAGAACTGGAAAGCCTTCCTTTTCATTGATTTAACTATTGAAAAAAAACCATATTCAGATGAAATGTATATGAACAAGTGTGCAGTGAATATATAATTTAGTTTTATTTCCTGTCATACTGTGTCAGCAGGGCATGGAAGTAACAGTTTTTACAAGTTTCTCAGGTTTCTGGGCTGTGTATCATGTCTCTGTGGCTGAAAGGGGAGACCTGACTTTCCTTGATACCAGATATTGCAAGTTCTCAAACTGATCCTTGCTGCTTAGAGAGCTTAGTTCCCAAGGTTCCTCCCACTTTCCAAAGGTGAGTGCAACAAGATAGGACTAAGATTCTTCTTTATTTGGATTAATTGCTTTTCAAATAATAATAGGCCTTATTCATCCCAAAGCTGCTTTAGAGTTGCTTTTAATGCCAAGATAAGCTTTCAGAATAAAGTGAGTTTACTCTAAGAGCAAAGGTTGAACTGTAGGAGGGGATGCAAAGTAAATAACAAAAATGCAATTTGAAATTAGGCTTACCAAGTAAGTTTTCCTTTCAGTTACTTCAAGTTCACAGTTAACTTAAAGGAGCGAAAGAGAGAACTATGGCATTTTCTTTTTCTGTATCCCAGGATTGGCTCACACTAAATAGCTTGCTCAGTCCATATGGCCATTGCTACTTAGTTTGGGATCGTTCTCCCTGTTCTTATGCATTATCATGTTCACTCTTATATTTCTGTTCAGTAAAGAGAAAATTTTCCTTCAGGTGTTTCTGGTGTTAGTCTTGTATGTTCTTTTGAGTTTAAATTATCCTCCTATTTTTGAAACTTTTTTTTAAGTTTTCATCCTAAGATATCTTCAGTGTTCATGTGCCTTATTAGTTTCATTGTCTGCCATTCATTTTAAATTCTTTATTACAATTGCATGCATCTGCCTTAGAAAGGGTAAGGTTGAACAGCTCTTCATTCCCATTTGTCCCACCATTCCTATTATTTTCTTCTCTGCATACTACTGAGACTTCTGCTCTTAAAATTCCTCCCTTGCTGCTTCTGACTCCAACAACATCAGTGGAGCACAGCTTGAGCTGCTTCCTCTTTGACAGCCACTAGGTCACGATGGACATTTTAGTGATCAGAATTGGTGGTGTGTGGCGGAACCAGGTTGAGTGATGTGATGAATGGAAAGTAGGTACTGGGGATCTTTGACCTGTCTGTTGCAGCCAGAACCAGCCCAGTGCAATTGAACTCATCACTGGTTGTTTCTGCAGTTGCTCTACTGCTCACCTACTTCACCAGTGCCCTCCTCTTGCTTTGTACAACACGTGAGAAGCTGTTGCTGTCTGTCCTGTGGCTGACCCTTTGCTGTTCAGAGCAGAACAGGCTGGTCAGCTTAGAGACCTACAGACCTGAGAGGAAATGGACCAAGAGCCCCACACTGTCAGCCACTGAGCATAAAAATACTCCACTGAGGTTTACTTCTGTTCATTGTATCTTGATGTCCTGTCTGCTAACTGTCCATCTGGAAGCATAAGGGAATATGGAGCATGAGCATTCTCCAAATACAAATTTGTGAGATAATTCATAATACCATAGTCCTCCTAACAATATGCCCAAAACTTTAGTAAATAATGTTCTGGGAAGAGTAGCCAAAGATGCTTGCTAGTGTTCAGGTTTCTGAGAGTTACTTCAAGTCATATACAAGCTCAGATACATGTTCCATTTCTGTAAGTAGTGTTACTTGCATAAATGAAGCCATTTGCATAAAGTTCAACCATTCAGTCAAGGAGCACTCTTCCTAAAATTGCATTATGTGTACCTGAAACACTCTAGGATATAAATTTATTTTTCAGAAAACCAATCTAGAAAACTGAAGAAGCATTTTATTAAATTGAATATACTCATTGGTATATATAAGTTCTTTTCTTTTTCCTTGATAGTTCAGTTAAATCATAATCAAATCATTAGATATATTTATCCTGCCGTACTTCATTCTTTTCACACTTTACATTGTGTGTAAAAGCAGGGTTTGTTTATTATCTCCTCCATGGTTTTTGAGATTAGTGGTTATGATTAAAGTAAATTTAATGTTTCTAAACTGTACTTTAATCAAGGTGTGAGTATTTAGGGTCATGAATGATTAAACAGCCTGAGTGAAAAGGCAGTGTTCCATCTCTTTCTTCAAGTTGGTAGCACCTTCATCACTTCTCTGAAAATCAGGATTTATGTCTGCATATAACAAAATCTGTTCCTAACATCAACTGCTATGCTGGTCAGAACAGTCCATTTCATGATGTTTTGTCCACAAATCTTTGTTGTAGGCAGCAAATCTGTCTGACATTGCTGCTTTTTTGATGATCCTGCTCCTAGTTTTGGCATTTTTATTGACCAATTATGATTATGTTTACTTTTAATAAAGTATTAACTATTAAAGATTTCATAGGACCACTGCATCTCCTTGTCTAGAAATTTTGTGAAAGTATGTAGAGCAGACAACAAATTTAAAAATATGTATTTATTCTTTGGAAATCACTACCAGAACATAAAAGCCTTCTTGAATGTATTTTAAAAAGCAAGCAGCAGTAGAGATAATTTAAAATCACAAAGGATATAAATCTTTAAGCCTTGGACTGTTAGTTACTAAGCTAAGAAATTACTGTTCTGTCAAAGAAACTTATGTGTAGGTTATTTTGTAATTGACTTCTCAAATTTTTGCAGCTTTTTGAAAGATACTAGGGAGAGAGAAGATGCTAAACTACTGATCAATTCCCTACTGCAGTAAAGTTGTTCCTTCTCTTCCCATTTCTGTTAGAGAGTTATTGTGTCGCAGTGAAGAAATAATAACTGCGGGATCTTGCCATATATAACACTCCAGGGGACCCTTGAAGCTGACTGGAGCCCTGTTCCTGCAATGCTCCAGTCAAGTTAATATCATGAACTGTGTGATTGATGTTCTCAGGGCTGCACTCCCTGCTGCTTTAAACAGGAAGCTCTTCCAGTGTTGCTTCAGCTCAGTGAATAAGGCCACTTCCTTAACAATACAATAACAGGAATTCAATCAGAAACTTCAAAATTCAGTTCTCAAAGGCATGAAAATGATTACTTTCATTCTTGCATTATCTGTAGTGTTTAGGTATAAAAGTTATGGATTTTATTTGAAAAAAAAAAGGATGCGTTCCTCATATTCTTTTCACAAGAAGGCATTTGGCTTTTTTTATAATTAAAATATTGTTCCAGTTTTGTGAAAGATTTATCATTCTTCTTTCTCTCCCTAGACTAGATTTATGTTGCCAATATCACAATATGATTTTGCAAGAAAATGCCCTCAGCTGTTTATAACAGGTTTTTCATCTTTCAAGGTCCATGTCACCACTAAGAGGAGTAGTTTTAAACAGATATTGTTCAGGTGCAGGATGCTCAAGAAGCATCTGTCAGTCATTGCCTGCATTCATTTGCTACTTCTAATACAGATACAAAAATATTACAGCTAAATAAAACTGAATTATTCATACCACAGAACTAAATTACTTGCCTTGGTTTTTACTGGCAAGATTTGCTTTCAGGGATCCTAGGCCATGGAGATCAGTGGAAAAGTCTGGAGCTCTGAAGATTTAACCTCAGTAGAGGAGGATTGACTTAGGAAACATTTAAACAAATAGAGCATACACAAAGCCAGTAGGATTTGGTGGGATTCAACCATGCGTGCAGGATTGCTCTTAATTCCATCTGGAAGGTCACAGAAATCAGAGGAGGTTCCTGGGACCTGTAAGAAAGCAAATGTCCATGCTGTTTTCCAGAAGGGCAAGAAGGAGAATGCAGGGAACTACAAGCCTCACCTAAATCTCTGGGAGAGGGTAAAACAGCAAAGCCTCAAGAAAATTATTTTCAAATATATCATGGACAGGATGATTAGGAGTTGTCAGCGTGGATATAAATGGGGAAAGCTTTGCCTGACCAATCTGATGGCCTTCTGTGATGGAAGAACTGGGGCTTTGTGGATGAGAGGAGAGTGAGGCATGTTGTTTATCTTGGCTTTAGCAAGGTTTTCAATGCTGTGTCCTGTAACATCCATACAGACAAACTGATGAAGTGCAGACTAAATAAATGAACAGTGAAATGGACTGAAAACTGGATGAACTACTGGGCTCAAAGGGCTGTGCTGGGCACAAAGTCCAGCTGGAAGTCAGTCACTAATAAAGTACCACGGGGATTGATACCAGGGCTTATACTGGGTGGTGCTTTCAGAGTGCACCCATAGCAAATATCCAGACAATAGAAGATTGAGAGGAGTGGTTGAGACCAGGTGTATGTGCTGACATTCAGAGGGACATCAACAGGCTCGAGATGGGCCAACTCTTGTTCTTGAACCTCATAAAATTCAACAAAGGGAAATACCAAGTCCTGTAGCAGCTGACGATTAACCCTATGCACTAGTACATATAGGAGCCTGAGAAGCAGCTTTACAGAAAAGGACCCAGGGCTCCTGTTGGGCAAAATGTTTACTGTGAACCAGCAATGTACAATTGCAGAAAAGGCAGCCAACAACATCCAGGCATTGCCAGTAGGTCAAGGGAAATAATTTTTCCTCTCTAGTGAGACCACACCTTGAGACCTCTGTCCAGTTCTGGGCTCCCCAGCACAAGAAATCCATGCCCATAGTGGAGAAAGTTCAGTGAAAGGTTGTAAAGATAATTAGGAGGATGTGTCATACAAGGAAAGGCTGGGAGAGTTTAAATTGTTAACCTGGAGGAAAGAAGGCTCAGTAAATCTTATCAATGTGTGTAAATACCAGAAGGGAATAAGGTAGTAAAAGACCACAGAACCAGTATCTTTTCACTACTGCCCAGAAAGGGCAATTGAAACACATTGAAAGACAGGAAATTCCACTTAAATATATGAAAAACTTCTTTACCATGAGGATGGTCAGACACTGAAACATGTATCCCAGAGCAGCTGTGGAGTCTTCAGCCTTGGAGACCCTTGAAATCCAACTGGATGTGGTCTTGCACAACCTGCTGTAGTTGACTTAAGTTTGAACAGGGTAGGGCCTGAACTCAACATTCTGGTGAGGTCCCTCCATGATTCAACTATTACTCTTCTGTGAGTCTATCAAATTAGGATAGTCAGAAAGGTTTGAGGTAAATTCTGTCATTTACAAATGGAGCATAAGAGCATAAGGAGCAAGGTAAAGCCTCAAGATAAATTGGTGTCTAGGAGTTTCTATTCCAGAATACAGGATTTGTGCATATCAAGAGTGCAATACATACAAACACAAATGCTTGTAGAGTAGACATAAACCATTCCTTTTGGCATTCTGTACTGATTTGCTAATGGATGTCATGCAGGTTGGGATTTTGAATTGTAGAGAGACCTTGGAATGAAAAAGTAATTTAATTTTTCTCAATTTCTGTTCAAATCTGTTAATTCAAGAAGCCTGCTGGGAAACTCTATTATTCAGCCCTGCAGAGATTTGTATTTTTAATGTGTTTTTGAAGGACTAAATTCAACTTTCAAGTCCAAGAAATTGCAAGTTGTGGCTTTTATGTATATGTGCTACAATGTCACTAAACAAAGGGGCGCAGCATAAAGATACTTCTCTCCACCATTTCATTGAATCTTTGTTTAATAGCTTCCATATACTTTATGGATCTTGGAGTTATCTGGGCTGGTGGGAGGTTTTGGATAGTGCCAGGTATGGAACTCAGGTAAATCATTCCTTTTCCTGCAGGTTATTCTTACCTGTGATTTTACCTACTCTGGATTAAGTTCTCTTCCCTTTTAAAATTTTTTTTTTCATTTTTTTTTCCTGTGTTCTTTATTACCCTCCCATCTCCTTGTGGGGAATGGCATTTCACACATCTGGAGACACATCACAGTTAAGCTTCAGGTTCTCCCTTGGATAGGAGATTCTAAACCCATTCTTCAAAATTCAAACATTTCTCATGGATCCGCATTCCCAGCTGTGTGGACTTTAGCAAAGATTCAACAACCCCCCTTTCCCTTCATCATAGGCTCCAACAGTCTCTTTTTGGCCAACATGCAACTAGTCTGTTCAGAACAACTGCAAAGGCTTTCCCTCCTTATTTTTCAGTAACAGATGGGTGTTACTGCTTGTGTGTTTGGGAAAGACAAAGACTGGACATCTATTTCTCAGCCATCTGCTTCCTTGTCAGCCTCTTTCTTTAAACTGTGTTATGGAAGAGGAGTAGCAGGGTCTCCAGAGTGATGGTTCTATGTGGACGCACTGTTAGAGATCTAGGAAAATTACAGTCAGGAAAATCATTCCCAGGCTGGAGTTTCTCCTGTTCTCTCAGCTCCATTCCCAAGCCGATAACGTGTCAGCTTCGGTAGGGAGGCTTTCTCCCAGGTTGATAATTTGGTCAAAATAGAATGGAATTAATAACATTAGATTAACACCTGGTGCCAGCCATGGGAGTCATTCTGAAGTATTGTCCCAGAGGCGTTTTCTCAATTATCCAGTGAGCTACAGTCTTGACTTGGCTCTGTGGAAGATCATATAAGTACGAATCGTGCTCTCAATAAAATGTCTCTTTCCTATCTTGAGAGGGACCATGTAGCTGTGTGTCTTATTTCTGCCTCTCCAAAGGATTAAGTCCCTAACCCACAGCTACAGTTCTACATAAATAAATTAAAAAGGCATGGTTCCTGCTCAAAAAATTTACAGTAAAAAGAGAGAAATACCAAGAAAATAATAATTGAGGCTTCGTACAGGTATGTAAGTTGCATCACGTACCATAAAAAATATTAATCAATTCAATATTTGAAGTAAATATCGCATGTATACAATTCCACCATAGATACTAAAAAAAAGGAGGCATAATTTTGTTTTTAAATTTTGGAGCACTATGGAAGACTATGTATGTGTTTTATGCCTGACATGAAAAAGCCTGTTGACAGATGTGCTTGTGTTGAAATCACTGAAAAGTTTATGCTGTTTAATTGCATTATTCTCTCCCTTGCTCAAGTAGATACTTGAGTTTGTCCTACAAATTGGAAAATCCAAAGCTTTGTTGTTATTCCCATCTGCTTTTTGAAACTTTTGTAAGGGTGTAATAGCCATGTGCATGCTGTGCTGCTTGGAACTTTGGTCTGTATTTGTGGACACTGTTAGAGACCTAGGAAAACTACAGCCTGGAAAATCACTCTCAGCCTGGAGTTTCTCCTGGCTCTCTCACAGATGTCTTCCCAAGCTCATAGTGTAGTCAGCTCTAGTAGGGAGAATTTCTCCCAGGATGATAATCTGGTCAAAACAGAATGGAATTCATAATAGAGATTAGCACCTGGTCTGGACCATGGGACCCATTCTAAAGTACTGTCCCACGGGCGTTTTCCCAATTATCCAATGAGCTGCTGTCTTGTCTTAGCTCTGCGGAACATGCTTTAAGTACGGTTCGTCCGTTCAATAAAGTTGGTCTTCTTTCCCTAAAGAGGCCCATGTGTGTTGCTGTCTTTGCTTTCTCTCTCTCTCTCTCTAGCTAGCACAGTAACCACAGTATTTTACTGGGAGGAGCATTTCTGGTTTCCTACAGGACCCAAAAATGCAACCTTCTCCCCTTGGGAAAGTGATTTGTGCTTTTTTATTAGTCCAAAGCTAGAGGCTATTTTAATGCTCCAGATTCTGACTTTCCTGCTTACAAATGTGAATTAAAAACAAAACAAAACAAGAAACAAAAAAAAGGCAATAAAAACGTGGGTCTTCTTTATGTCTGCAAGTCATGCTGGGGAGAAATTAGCAGACTTACTGCACAGAGGCAATACAACATTGAGGAGGAGATAAAGCAGGAAGGAGGAAAGCAGTACAGGTGTTGAAGACTTGATACTTTGTGGGCTTTTCAGAGCAGGAAAATCTGCCTAAAATCTCTGGTATCTAAGTCAAGAAATGGTAGAGATTGGCTACCCTGTACTGGCATTGGAAGTAAACTGTTAGACTCAATTGCCAAGCCCTGTCATCAGGAACACACCTGAAATATTTTTTAGTTTTTAGAGTATTCTAGTTATAGGATACAAATATTCCCTTAATTGCACTATTTGAAAGACCCAAGATAACGTCAAATAGTAGTGTTCCTCTGTCCTGCAGGATTAGGAGACTGTTGAAGAGCATTCACAAGCATCCATTTGGATGAAGCCTCTGTTTCAACATGTTCAGAAACTAGTGAACCCACACCTCCTTGGACAGCCAAAACCTATGGCCACATGTACACTTCTCTGTCACAGTTTAGGGAGAATTGAGTCTGTCATCTTCTGATGTGGCCTGAAAGCAACCTGACACAATATGGGATATGCAGAACATTTTGTTCTTAGTTGTGATGCCTGGAAAGGCTGACCTGGAACAGAGACTAGGCAGAGCAAAAGAATAAAATAGGTATTTATTGAAAGGATGTACCTTGGACAGTGCAAGAGCCTGGACGGGGCTACACCTAAGAAGAATCCAAGATGGATCCCAGTCACGAGTTTTTACACTTTTATAAGTTTTGGTTAATCTACATACTGGGATCAAGTGCCCAGCGACAGCCCCAGGTGATGAAGTCTCAACCCCCAGGCTTGCCCCCTTCCCTTAGCTTTTTGGGTACTGGGTGTCCTTGACTGTCTAGCTAGAAAGGGATTGCTTTGTCTAACCATCCTGTGATGAGAACTTACTAGCACCTAATATGAAGTTTCAAAGTTACACACTAAGCAGCAGAGATTCTGAAAAATAAAAAAAGCTGAAACCCAAGGTATCAGCTGTTCATGGGTGACAGAGTTCCACAGTCATAAAACAAATACCTAAACAATGTTGATCTAATCGAAGAGGCACTAGTGCAATGAATGTTGAACTTGTTTAATTCCCTGCCCTTTACAGATACTTTAATAAGTAGTTGCCTGCAACCATGTACAGTGCTAAGTTGCAAAACACCTTGCAACATGTTGTCCTCATTTCTTTCCTGCTATGTGGTCTATATTTGCTTAAGCTTCTACTTTTTGTGACTGTTCTTCTGCCTAGGGTATTTTGTCATAGATTAATTCACAAAATGTACAAGAAAATATTTAAGTAGCCCCATCAGATTGCTAAGAAAAAGTAAATGTACTTTTAAACTATGGTATTGTGTGCAAACAAGCCAAAATTCAACCTGTGAAATGCTTGGACTGGGACAGGAATTGTAATTTCTTCTACATTTGAGGGTTTTCTCACAGATCTCTTCCTCATTTGGCATGTTCCTCAAACCATAGCAAAGTCAGTGCTTGATATTTTGACAACATCACTCAGGGCATGGAAGGATTTCTCCCAGTGCATCAGGTCCCCCAGTAATTCTTCTAGCATGTGCGGGAAATGAAGTTGTTCCAGACAAGGTGTTAGGATAAATGGCCACGTTTGTGCTGTAGTAACACTTCACAGAATGCCTTTCTACTCTCCTGTCATTTTTGTCCTTTAAAAAAGTGACTTCTTAAAAGAAAAAAAAAAGTATTTCAGAAAGCTCAGTACTGAAGGCAATATAAGCACTTTATTGGGCTCTAATTAGCAAAGACTGAAGGTCAGGGCGTGTCCAGGCACGGTTCAGATCCATTGCCTTTCAGGAGGTTAGAGACATACGCCTGATGCTCCCCTCAAATTGCTTTGTGCACCCTCGCCCAAAATGGCACTGCTGCAATGTGCTTAATATATCAGCTGAAGTCACGGAGCCCGTGTGTCCCTGCCGGGATCTGACCAGGATTTCACTATACTCTCCCTACTGATGACTGCATGTCAGGAACATGCATGACTTGGGCTGAGAGCCTGGAGCAGCCCCCAGTAACAAGAGGCTGTAGGCCAAACAG
>VZTT01058552.1:13333-66404 GCA_013400855.1 Buphagus erythrorhynchus | reverse complement strand
AGAGGTGGAAAGCTTCTTACAAAACTTCATTGTACTATGCGGACAAAAACTTTCCTCTCTCTCTAATGCTTGAGAGTAGCTATTTTATGCAGTCTTCAGAATGACTGATTAAAAAATTAATGTATAGCTGCTTAAATAATTTAAATGCTGAAGTGTGTTAAGTCATCAAACTGAGTAATAAGGATGGCTATTTTCTCTACCCTACTTCTATTCAAATTCAGCCAACTCAGTATTTTATACCTGAAAAAAATTTACACTGACACTTGAAGAGAAATGTTGAATATATGTTCCTTGTTAAAAATGTGTTCATAGAATCACTAGAATATCCTGAGTTGGAAGAGACTTGCAAGGATTATTAGTCCAACTCCTGGCCCTGCACAGGACAAGCCCAGGACACACCATGTGCCTGAAAGCATTGTCCAAACACTTCTTGAACACTTGTCAGCCTTGGTGCTGTGACCACTTCCATGGGAAGGCTGTTCCAGTGCCCAGTCACCCTCGGGGTGAAGAATCTTTACCTAATACTCAGCCTAGACCTCCCGAGTGAGTATTGATTAAGTGATAAGGTCAGTGATTGGCAGTGCCTGACTATAGTGCATTGAACCTGAAGCTCCTTCCAACTGTGCTTCCATTCTGCAGGGAGGAGACAAAAAAGCATTTCCCTCAGTTCTGAATATGTAGGGAGAGCTGGCTCAATTCTACCTATTCACTTACAGCATCCATCATTTATAGATGTAAAGAGTCTTTGCTCACTAGAAGGCTGGAGAGAGTCATGCTGTCATTGCAGTATCATCTTCTGCGTAAAGTGCCACGGGGTTGCCCAGTGTTGCCTAAACTAGAGCACAAATATGATGTCTTGATGTTAAAACTGACAGAAATGAACAAGGAGCCTGCAAAAATGTCTCAGTATTACAACTGTTTCTTGTTTATAGTGAGACTATATCTAGCACCAGCGTCATTTGCATGTGAGGCAGAGGGTATTTCTCCTGGCCATTTATTAAGGCAGACCCAGTCTTGCCTAGAAGCTAGCAGTCAGTCATCCCTTGTGCAGCTCCACTGAAAAAGATGGCCTCTGCTAAATGTAATTTACTCTTCAAAATAGTTATGCAATCACGTCTGGATCTTACACCTAATGTATTTTTTCTTTGTAGTTTTTTTTTAAATACATTTTCAGTTATGTAGCCCCTTTTCCTGTACAGCGCTTCACAAGAGTGGACAGCTCTTGACTTTGAAGTGGTGTGCATCATAGAGCACTGACTTCATGCTTGAAAAACTACATGGACTTGTCATTTCCAGCAACTTGATTTTTTCTTTCAATAATTATATTCATGAACTGAAGTAAAAGAACTAGAATATTGACCAGCACAGAGACAAAACCAGCAGCTGATGGCACAATATGGACAGCTGTTACATGCCTTCACAGAACATTCAGGAAATATTTTGTTATATTTGGTATTCATACCTTCTTAATTCAAAGAGGCTCTAATTTATATCAACTAAATATTGTATCAGTGGCAATCTTGACAAGCACAAGAAATTTGTGGTAAAATGAGACACAAAAAGCTGCCCGACACGTTGTATGTCAGCTATTTAACTTGTTAGAGCTGATTTATTATTGACAGTGGCTGCCTATACAGACTGTTATCCATTTTAATTTTAATAAGGATCTCAAATATATGTGAATTCTGCCCAAATGCTGAATATTCTCCTTCTGATCCCAAAGCCCCACTTGCTGCTGAATACCAACTCCAACTTATTGAGAGAACAGCCTGTGCTATGACTGCAGTGGGCAGAGAATCAGATGTGACCATTATGGAAGACATAAAATACTGGCTTTTCTCTGGATTTGGCCACCTGTCCCACTATGGAACTATTAGCTTCAATGCTCAGGTTTTGTTTCCTTCAGATCTTAAGAGCACATAACCTGTCTAAGGATATTTATCATCACTCAGAAAAATTTCCCCAGAATACTGTATTTATTTCTCATAACTCATTGCAGGATGACTTTCACCCTGGAATCAAGATTCAAACAATGGTTTAATGTTAAGATACTTTCCCATGTATTCTGACAAAAAACAAAAATCATTGAGGAACCAACCTGAAGGTGTTCTTTTGAGTAGAGATGGAGACAATCTCCTCTCATTAGGTTTGTCTGCTTTTCTGGAGACAGCTGAAAAGACAATACAAGGAAATAGTATTAGCAGCTAAGAGTTGGTGGGATATAGCCTAGTTTACTTGAGCCAAGCCCTGTATTACTGTCAGAGCTTTGCCAGCTGACAATATGGTTTGCAGCACCATGGTTTGTAATGACTAAAGACTTGGTTCTAGAGCCAGTTATGTAATACAGAAATCCCCAAATAATTTATTTCACTAAAACAGTGAGGAGATCTGAAATTCTGCCATGCTAACAAAAGCCTAGGTACTTATCACAACCACTTCATTGACAGGTGCTACGTGCACAGGTGTACTGTAATGCTTTCCAAAACTTTACCTTCCAGTATTTCATTTCTAAATGTAATGTGTCAGAAAAGGAATGAGAAGATTAGGCCAGTCAAAGCCAAACCAGGAGTTTTCACTGTATTTTTCAAGCTTTTGAAGTTAGCATGCTACATTCTATATGGAGAAATTATAAAGACTTTGTTTAAACCTCTTTCAATCTGGAGCAATGAAACCAAGAGTAATGTGGAGGGTATTGTGTTGCAAAAAGATTTGGCTTTGTTTTGATGCCTGTTTTCTATCTGAGTTCTACTATGAGATCTTTCTGGTCTGTGTTCAGTCTTCAGTACCTGAAGGGCACTGACTGTCCCTGTCAGATGCCTGATCAGTATCAAGTGTAGACAATAGTTAGGTACCAATATATTCACTTAGTGCAGACTCCTCACTGTATCAGCCTTGTATTGGATTTTGAAGGCTATTCAGAAAACAAACTATTGACTTAATCTTCTGCTTTCTTCCCACATTCCCCTTGGACTTACCAAATATATCAAATATCCCCTCCCATCTTATATCTGATGTCAGTGACAGGCTGTCTTCACAGGAGCATGTGCTTCCCACTGAGGATCAGAAGATGAAACAATGGAGTTTGACCTATGCTGGAGTTAGCATGTAATGAAATGAAGAAGATGCCATTTCTATTTAGTTTACTGGCACCTGAACAACCACTGGTAGATGAGTCAATGCTGAGGAAGGAAGAAGAGAGCTATGATGGTGCCTGATGAACTTCTCATGGCAGTCCTTATATAAATGCCACAGAGGCATTTCTGCCACTTTGGCACCAGACTGAGGGCTGGCATTCCTTTTGTTTGCCTCCCCAGTTGTAAAAGCCTCCCTGAGACCCCTCTCTCGTTCCCGGCTTGCTCAGATGTTAAGGAGAGGCCTCTGGGAGGTTTTACATGGACATGAGCAAAAGATAGCAAAGAAGGCTATTTTCCCTCTGGAGATTGAGATGTTTATTTCTTGTGGATTTCCAGGAGCGAAAAGAGGAAAAGGTCAGGAGGTTTGGGCCTTTTCTAGGGTCTGGAAAGGGGGCAGGAAGAAATTGGATCTCAGCCAACCAAGCACGGCCAGAGGGGACAGGGACCATACCACAGGGGCACAGTAGGGGTTACAGAATGTAATACATCTAGTGCATTACAACATCCAGTTATCTTCTGATATGTTTTCTTCCTTGAGCTGAAGATAATCACATTAGGAATGAACTGTGCCTCTATGTTTAGATCTCTAATTATTTTATTCAATAGGATAAGTATAATTATTCTCTTTTTGAACCATTGTAAGCAGATGAAACAATTTGCTCAACATCTCACCCCAAATCATTTAGATACATGCTTTTATATCTATGAAAATTCTCCATTGTATTGTTTTTAGTAATAGCTTGTCACACTTAGTTCCACACCCTGTGTCCCACACCTCATTTCCAAGCATTTATTTCCAAGTAAACTCCATATTAGACTTCTGCCCACATTTGTTTCACATCTACTCTGTGATGTGGGTGAGAGGCACAGCCTCACACAGCAGCAGAATGAAGGAATCTGCCTTGCAGGGCACCTCCTTCTCCCCAAGGCAAGAAATGAAATCTTTGAAAATCTCCCTGTTTACTCTAAAAAACCAGAACAGATGTATGTTGACATTTAATTTCTCCTAGTCAGCTATTTGTAAGCACATCACTTCTTAAAGCAAGTATAAAGTTATGTGTGTAGAGGTTAAGTAATTTTTAAAAAGGCACTCCGTAGCTGATGAATCCAAACACAGTTCTCTGTTCAGTTACCGTTCTTTGCTATAACAGACTGAAAAGTTGCATTCATAAGCCAGAGTAATTCAGAAAGTTCATTTTTTTTCCCCAGCTCTATTTTATGGGATTTTTTTAAGAACAGAAAATTTAAAGGAATCTTGAAACAGTTTTCGGCAATTGCATCCACAGCAGCACATGTATTCTGTTCAGCATAATCATTACACTGGAGCACACAAAAGCCCAGTTTTCATTTGTTGGACTGACTTTTAAGAAGCTTTCTCACCACTGCATACAATTTGGTCTGTGTGTTCTCTTTTGTGGCCATTATTAACTCACAGTGTGGGCTATAAACTAGGCTTCCTCCTCTGGTGCCAACTGGCATCTGTCGGTGCTCTCTCCTTATCTGATACCTCTGCCAGTTCCCAGTGTGAAATGAGGCCACACCACGCTATCATCAGGATTAGACCTAATGCACTGAGTTCTGTCTGCCCTGTTTATTTTTACCAACTTATTTAGATTTCCAGTCTGGGCATCTGATGTCCAGAAATACTGGTGTTTTAATAAGCAGTAAATCCACACAGATGTAAAGCCTGACTATTTCCTCTTTCATTTTTTGTGTGTCCTTAGAAGGCATGGAGGAGATGCAAAATCCTACAGCACAGAAAGCCCTGCAGAAGTTGCTTCCATACCACTGCCATGTGTGTGTCCAGGTGCTAGAAGGACCAGGGGACATGAGGAAGGATAATTGCCTGACTGTGACAAGAGGCACCTGGAGCCAACTGAGCTAATGTTCTGCAGGTATTGACCAGATAATTATTCTCCTACTATTTCCTAAACTAGCTGCATCTTTATTAGATATTGGGAGATAAAATGGAAAAGTAATAAATAGCTTTAAAACTTCTTCCTCTAATATATAATGATGATTAGATAAAAAACATTATATCATCCATTTATAACCCTGATCTGAATCTGATGGAACTAAACTAGATCAGATGCCAAAGCATAAAAGAGCAGGGACAAAAGAGGAGATTGGTTCTCATGTATGGAAGAACATAAAGGAACTCTGCCAAGAGAGAAAGCATCTAGTAGCTATTTAATGCCAATGCAAAAGTATCCTTACCCAGTCTTTGCTAAAGGTACCAGTCCAGTCCATTTTTAGACACAGCCAATCTCTTACTAGATATTTCGGATAGGAACACGTTGCACTGTTGGGCAGCATTTTTCTTCACAAGCTAAGCAGAGTTCTCATTTTCATCCCTTCATTTTTTTCTTAATACTACACAAAATTTTTCAGCATCATGGGTATTTACACCTTTTTTAATACTTATTTGCCTGTTAAATCCCCCAGTACCTTCTTTACCTTCCTTAAATTAGCCACCACAACTCACTACTCAGAAAGTAATAAAAACATCAGACTTTCATAAAACAAGGCTAAGACAAAAATGGAAATTAAGCAAGCCTACAAAACAAAAAGCTGCAGAACACTTCCAAAAGGTGTTCTAGATCTCAAAATATTATGCATGTGCATAATGCAACTAGATTCATGGAAGAAAAACACTTCAAGTGCAGTGAAAAGAAAGATGTCACCTCTCAGCAAGTCAGTTAGTTGCAGATCACTGAGGAATGGGCTATGAACTGGGGAAGAAGCACCACATGTTTCCCAAGCACCTTGTGTCAGCCACTTTCAGGGAAGACTAATGAACTAGATGGACTCTGGCCTGGTTCAATACATCAGTCCTTACAGTTTTTTGTTATCCCTTTGGGATGGGTGGATTGCTTGTTTGATTGATGTAATTTATCTACTGTATCACACAGAAACTCTGCCAAGAAAACAAATTGCTATATTCATCATAATGTTGCTGGGACAGAGGTCAACATTGCAGAGCAGCTCTTCTGGGCTGATAAAGGTACAGCCTGACAACCTGGAAAAGGGTTTCAGAGAGAGATGCTCAAGGTATGTGCTTGTGTCGAGGAGAGAGAGATTGTGTAAATGCACAACAACACGAGTGCTACTCGAGTTTTGCTCCTCATTCACCTCCCGTGGCAGAGGACAGATTGCTCCTCATTCACCTCCCCTGGCCAGCTTCAGTGAGCAGCTGCTGAAAGAGGAGATCCAGCAGCCCTGCACTGGTGGGGCCCGAGCGAGCTGCAGTGGCGCTGTGAGGTGGCGCTGGCCCGGAGCTGGGAGCAGAAGTGCAGCTCAGCTCCATCAGTGTCTGTGCTGGCAGGGTGCCCCGCTTACCGAAACCCAGGGCAGTGCTCCTTACGAGAAAACAGCAGTGCCCTGCAGTGCAACAGCGCTTTAAGCTGCAGAAGCCTCATGTTTTCCCTGTGTGAAGTTCATCGGGAGGGGCTCCAGGACACTGGCTGAGGTTTCACTAACTAAAAGTAGCACTGTCAGGCCATTACAACCTCAGGATTGTACTTTCTTATGCACAGATTCCTCTTTCCTCACTTCACTTTCTGGCTCAATCAACAGCGATGGCTGGCTCCTAACACACTCAGCACAATGTAATTGAGGGCAAGTACCCAGAGCTAAGTGATGGTACTTGGACCAGAAGAACATGAAACAGATGGAGACTCATGGACAGAAACCAGAATGGGTTTCAGATCTCTATTTCCTTATCACTTCAAAGAAAACTATGTTCATTTAGTCTGAGGAAATGAAATGTAATACTGGCATTCATATTTTTTATTTTTTCTCAGTAATTAAAGAAATCAGACTACTGAAGTTTCAAAAATAAATAACACTTGTCTGCTCCTATAATCTTAAATAAGCAGTGATTTGTTTAAAAATACTAAGCACAAACACTTGATATATAGCACTTGCTACTGGGAGAAGAATTGTCCAAACCAGCCAACCTTCAGCTTGATTCATTACTACCCTGCAAAAGAGAACTCTGCCACAAGCAAGGCATTGCAGCCCATAGTCCTGCCAGTCAGTTGTAGTCTCTGACTATATTTGTCCATAAACAGACCTAATAATCACAGCCCCAATAATTATTAAATTATTGGAGTTTACTGGTTTCATCATTTGAGTTATTTTTTATCTAAAATTAATTATTATTATTATTGTATTTATCTAGCTGTCTATCAACATAAAGAAAGAAGAATTCAGAGGCCAATTACTGTTTTCTTGATCATTTTATGTATTCTGTGATTGCCTAACCTAGGCTAAGATGGGGACAAACATCTGTGTTTTTCCATTGAGTTCAGTGTAGTTTTCTCATTTGTGAAGCGAGAAAAATATTTCCTCTATCACTTCAGTGCTCTGTTCCTATCAGTTTCAGTGCTCTGATGCATTTCACTCCTTCTTTTCTGTAATTCACTTCCCTTTCCAAGTTATAAAATATTTGGGCCAGGTACTCTGCTCTAAATTGATTTAAACCTGCTGAGGACTGGTTTCAAGAGCTCATCAGTAAAAAAGAACCTTGTTCACCTATTTGTTTTCACCGTATTAAAGCAAAGCTACATTGTATTATGTATTTAATTGCATTATAATCATCTTAGTACATGTGTCTGCAGTAGTCAGCAACTCACAAACATGGTTATATGGATAGCTTTATGCCTGAGATACTTCCAGAGGTTTTAGGGGTTATTCCAGTATCAACATCCTCATGGGTGTTTATGCGTGCAGGATCAGGGTCACAGCTTTCAGGGAAGTCATTCTAAACAGGAACATGACATGCTACGTTTCACACTGTGACAGATCTTGTAGTAATACTCAAATCTTCAAGAGATACTCTCACAAGAGTGTGACTCAAACTGGCCTTGACTGTCAGCACACGTAAGGGATCAAATGGTCAGAAAAAAGAAGTTTCAGAGCAAGAAGCCAAAGCAGCATAACTATTCTTAGGTACTGCAGGGCAAAACCCAGCTGCTAGCTGGCGGACCTAAACATGGTGATTGCCAATTAAAAGGAAAAATGAAGATGATGAAGAATGTTAGACTGAGGGCTAGTTAAGGAGTTTACATAACTTGTCTTTGGCTTTCACCAGCCAGATTTTGAGGTTTAGTGTTTCTACCCCAGGAGTGCAGCTGTGATTTGTGGGGTGTTATCAGTATCAAATATTTTTCATGGTAAAAACTACTGACAAATAAATATTTTCACAAAGCAGGACTTCCTTAAAACATTTAAAAGTTTATAGTTAATACTTCCATTTTTCCACTTTCAATCCCAACCTTAGAATTATTTACCAAACTTTACATTCTGTATTTTTTGTGAATGTTGCAGGTTTTTGTCCTGGTTTCAACTGGGGAGAAGAAACTCAGAGAAAACTACTATCAAAACTATGACAGTTTTCTACATTATGTTTACTTGACAACCTAAATTTTTTGTCTCTGAAGTGTCATAGACTGCCTTACATGTTGATGTACTAGACACCTAGAAAATATTTTTAATTCAATCAGTTTAGCCATATGATGTCACAAGCTCCTTATGACTAAGCAATATGTTATCAACAGGGCCTTGTGCTTATGGTCTACGGATATGCCTGGGACTTCACCTGATATTTATTTTCTCTTTCCTACTGAATTTACCTTTTCATCACTCTCCTCATCCTCCTATCACCAGGTGAAACACGTACAACTCCTTTAACCTCTCCTTGTAGGTGTAGGCCCTTTACAATCCTGGCATCTTCCCCTCCATTTTCTCTGCATCCATCCTAACTCGACCAAAAAACCCTTCCTGAAAGATGTGCTTCAGATGGAGACTCCTCAACACTGAGTAGAGAACAAGGCAGTGGGACAGAGAATGTGAAGCCATGCAATATAAACCTGACAGACCTGGACATCTTCACTTAGGAGTAAAGAGTCTTTAGAAATCTCTAACAAAAATGCAGCGGGGTAAGATCACCCTCAGCCTGGACAGGAGCACAGCATCAGGGCAGAGCCCTTTGGGGTACGTGTAGAAAAGACTTAGCACTTTCTCCATCATGTTCATTTTCTTCAGTGTTTTTTGCTGATAAACTTCCATGAGTGCACTCTTAATGAGCTGGTATGAACACTGCACCAGCTGAGCACTGCTGCCACACTGCAGTCAGGGCAGGTGATCCAGGCAATGCTTCTCACCACTCACTCACCAGCTGATCCTGATGCCAAGGCTGGGAAAGGGACCCTCGATCAGGACCAGTAGTTATTCCAGATCCAAAGGACAAATAGAGTGATACAAACACCTTACTGGTGGCAATAGTGAACAACTACTAGACAGATGAAATTAATTATTTGTCTACTATAGCTAATGTTAAGTGTGATTTGATCAGCTCTTGATCCCTAAGGGAGTCTGAGGTTCTTTGGTTCTGGTACTTCTCTTTGCTATAGAATAGTAGTTTTGGTCATGTTTATTGCCCCCCTTGGGGATGTTTGGTAAGGACCATCTTTTCTGATGTTTTTTGACTGCCATCATGGCTAAGGTGTTATGCAGAACTGTGGTTCTGCCCAGCCAGGGGCTACGTTACATCTGCCATGGACAGCCCACATTCCTTGGCATCTCTTCCCGCTTGTGATCTTCAAACTGCTGTAATTTATGAACTTGCTAGGCCAGTTCAGTATAAGTAACATTCTGGAAAAGATGTGGCATCTCAAAAACACGAACATATTTATAACATATATCCATTTACATAGAAATAACCACACTCTGGTGGATTTAACTTCCTGAATTCAAAACACATCAATTTCTGGCTTTACCAGAGATTTGCTTCTGGTTTGAACCATCTTTTAGTGACCACAGCTGTTCCTCCATGTCTCTGTGTGTTTTTTTGAGTTATGTAAAGAATTGCTAACACTCTGGATTGCACATCCGGACTAATAATCCAATACTGCTTTCTCTTGTGATGAATGATTACAGACCTAATGAAGGGTTCTCCAGATAAAGGGGTTGTGGGTTCTGTGAACTCTGGTTACAGCTTTTCCCCTGACTGGAGGGATTGGGATGTTTTTTCCAGGTAAGAGTCTCTCTCTGTTTAAAGAGGACTTGTACTGCAGCTGGTTCTTCAGCCACAGTGTTTCTAGCTTCCCCCTCCACGCCCTGATCATCTTCTTTCATTAAACGTTCAAGAATTACGTGTGGAATTAGGATAGCAGATGGGCATTCGGGTTCAGATGGGCAGGATCTCCCTCTGGAGGCCTCCAACAGCAACTGCTTCTCTCCCTTGGTTTCAGAGACCCCGGGAGGGAAGCGCTTTGGCAGAGCCAAAATGCTGCTGAAAATCAGACGCATCTGGGACAGGATGCCCTTGCTTTCTGATTTGCCTTACACCACCAATCCTTCTGGCAAATGTGGCTGCAATTTGCCAGCAGCTTCAGAAGCTCTTGGGACGGCACGTCTCCCCGCGCCGTCCCAGAGGGAGAGGGAGAAGAGGAGCGGAGGCGTTTCCATGCGCGGCTCCCGCGGGGCTGCTCGGAGCCACCCGAGCCAGCTGACCTGACAGGAGCACCGGCGGGAGCGGGGACTAAAGCTGTCTGATAGGAATGAGTCTTACAGAGATGGTAAGGGACCAGAGGAAACACTAAACCCATGATGAAGCTTCTAATGCTAAGGTTTGAAAAACATACAAGAAGGCCAGCGTGAACTACTTGGGGCTTTAGGCATGTTCAGGGGTTAGTCCCACATGTGTGGGACTTCAGCGCCACAGTCCCCCATCCAAAGTTGAATCACTTTTCCTGAAACATACTTGACATAAAATGAAGTATTTCTGGGCATAGGAAGGAAGACATGCAGGTTACCAGTTTTTCCCAATGAAATATTCTGGACTTTATAGAAGGTTTACATTTGTGACTCTAGAAATAACAAATACACCCTTTTTTCATTAACTGGAGTAATTTGTATCAAGAATTTAGAATCAACTTTTATTGCAGAGACCATGTTGAATTAAATGAGTTTCACTTAGTACCTTCCACTCTTCTTTTACATTTTTTTTTCACTTTCATGAGTCTTTTGAACTCACGTTAATCAGGTCTCCCAGTAATAGGCTGCTCTCCACCACATTTGTAAAGGATTCTGTCAGACTGAAATCCAGCAAGAGGCAAAGGCTGTTTGAAAAGTTGTATTTCAATATCAGTACTTGTGTATAAATAAAAGGCTTCCATTGAATTTCAGCCAGCTAAGCTGGTAAAAAATTCCTGACTAAAGAACTCAGACTGCAATCTCTTTGGAAATTCTACTGGTTAGCAAATCAAATATCTTGTCATCAAAAAGCATCTTTAGTAAATTTAAGATGGGAATTTGTTTCAGTAACAGTTAAAAGATGTGTTTCAGATTTTAGAAGTAGGTCTAAGCTAAAAAAAAAATGAAAAGAGAAATGTCAACCCATGACAAGGAGAGATTGTAGTGCGAATCCACGCCTATTCATAAACATAACAAGAACTGTATTTTGAAAAATAACAATAACTCTCAGGTAAAAGTTGTTGGAAGTTAAGATGTTTGTCTGCTGTGTTAGTGACTTGGGAATCAAGAAAACTGAAAGGTAAGCAAAAATATTCCTGCTCCCGTAGAAGCTAAATGCAGAATTTACTTCCATCACTAAGAGGCGCTGCTGCATCAGGCCCGTGGGCGACTCTTGCTCGTCATAGGGTGAGGTGGAGCCAAGAGTAAATAAATACCTGCACATATGGATTTGGAGGGGTTTTTTAATGCTGGAACGTGTATGTATTATCTATCTATCTATCTATCTATCTATCTATCTATCTATCTATCTGTCTCGACCTTTGAATTAATATTCTTCTTTCAGTTAAAAAAAATCAGCTTAAGAAATACACTTTACTGAGTGACTGCTCTATTTTCCATCAGAAATATGCTATATTTTCATTAAGCTGTGAAAGATTTTGTGCTGTACTTGTGATATTGGAAATCATTCTGAGAGTTATGATGATGCAGGCAGCAAATTCTTGGTGCCTGGGGCTGTGTAAGTCCTCAAGCTGGTAATGTACATTAAAAGGAATTTTAGATCTATAGAGCCAACTCCCCTTTCATGAGAGGATCTAAGAACAGGCTTAAAGTGCTTCTTACTGTGATCCACAGAGCATGTTAAGCAATGTTTTACTCCTTCATTTGCAAAGATGGAGTTTCAGGAAGGGACGTAACTAAGCCAGAAATATACATAAATATTGTAAAAATTGTTCATGCAACTAAGGTGGCTGCTACCAGCTGGTAGAACTTGTTCTAATTTGGAAAGGAGTTTTTTCAGCAGAGTTCACAGCAAGCTGGATTTGGACTGGGATGGAACAGGGTAGGAAGAAAGGATTTGCAGTTGATGAGGGTGAAGACACCTATAAAACAAAACCTGTACAAGACTACAATGATCACAGCTCCAGCATGCAGCAGGCCTAGAAAATACAGGTTAGGCTTAATAGGCTTGTCTTGAGTTTGTTCTTTACATCCTTGCTGTGGACACTAGAAATCCTAGAGATAGAAATAAAAGATTACAGGATGATTAGTGGTCCGTATGACTCTTCTAAGATGGCTTTTAGGAAAAGGAAGAGAAACACAAACATACTCCACTCTTTGAAGAAATGCAGAGAAGAATATCAGCACTGATTAAGAAAGAAACTATCACCTCAAAAGAGTGTTTGACATACAAAAATGTGACTATTTGAATTAAATTGATTTACATTTGTCACAATTGCTCTGTGCACCACTCTCCTTTTAAAAGCTAACTTAAGAGCTTTTATTCAAAAGAAGACACAAACCATTAAAAAGAAAAAGGGGATAAAATACATTTGTAAAGGCTCTTGTAGCTATAGGCTCACACATTTTTTGTGCTAGGAAAAAATAAACAAATCAACACAGAAGAAAATAGTAGTTACAACCAAAGCAATGTTACTGCTTCCCACTCCCTGAAGATTATTTAACAGTTAAATTAGAGGAGGAATGTTCTTCTATTGTGACTGGTGATGGTGGAACTATAAACCAAAATGCTTTTCAAAGAAATGAGTAAAGGGTATGATTTCAAACACAGCAAAGCTGCCAAAATGCAGCCTGCCTCCCCTTACCCACCCTTGAGCCCTTGAGTGGTACTAGCCTGATCAAGTCACAAGCCAGTTAAAAAATCTGAACTGACAGAAAACACACCAGCCACTGAAAAAATACAAGTCAATGCATTTTTGCCAGCTCAGCTCCCTTAGCTCAGTACCAGGTGATTGAACAAGCTCCGGTGGAAGGGACAGCATGGGAAGAGGCGACATGGGGATGGGATCAAGTGTCCATTTGGGCAGCAGTTGCTGCCTCAGCTTACATGGATCATCAAATTGAAATTTATCCCTTTTGGCCCTCTCTTTCCCATGTGTGAAATCCCATGTGCAGCCATCCTCTTATGGCTGAAGTGTCTTTCAAGTTTTGTCTCAATGATTTATCATAGGGTAGGAGCACAGAATCACAAAATCATTAAGATTCTCTGGAAAAGAACCTTGAGTCCAACCTTTGACCAAACACCACCATATCAATTAAGCCATAGCACTAAGTGCCATGTCCAGGCATTTCTTGCACACTTCCAGGGATGATGACTCAACCACCTCCCAGGGCAGCCCATTCCAATGCTTAACCGGCCTTTCAGTGAAGAAATTCTTCCCGATGTCCAACCTCAACCCACTACCCTGGCACAGCTTCAGGCTGTGGCCTCTTGTCCTGTCACTGTTGCCTGGGAGAACAGACCAACCCCCACCTGGCTGCACGCTCCTTTCAGGCAGTCATAGAGAGCAATAACAAGCCTCCCCTTCTCCAGGCTGAACAGCCCAAGATCCTCTTCAGATATTAACTATTATAATATCTTTTTGTCTTCAATTGGAAACTAGTGTTTTTTCCAATGCAATTTCTGCTAGTCAAAGAAAAAAAGATCAGTTCCAATCAAGAATTTAGAGGATTTATATATATTCTTCCTATTTCTTTTGTTACATCAGCATACCAGAAACGGTTGAGGGACATTTTGGACTTCCAAGTTACTCTCTCCAGCTGCTCTTCAGACCTGTAAAGCAGATTACAAAGATATACTGCCAAGATGCTTGCTCCTTCTCCCACTGCCACTGCTGGCAATAGTGTTGCATAGAGAGGGGCCTGACCCAGCAGGCCATGCCCAGGTCCTCTCCAAAGGCTCACTGTCCTCTGGCAAATTCTGCTTTCCAAAAGGACAAGTTATGAAGGAAGTAAAGGGTATTATACCAGAGGTCAAGAAGACTTAATCTATGACTCTAACATGGTAGTGATACAGCAGTGTGTGATAACAAGGAGCTGTAAAGCACTTCAGCATGTTGCATTCTCTGTAGGTGTCAGGACAGGAAGGTGATGTGAAGAGTGGTTTGTATCCTCTTAGCTTTCACATCCCATGCCTCCAATTATCCCTGTGAGAACAGAGATTTGTTTCCTTTTTTAAATTATGCTATACTTTTGGGATCAGATGCCCGAAAGTTACTAACATTATTCAATGTTGTGCAAAGAAATTTTGTGGATTTAAGAGGGATTGTTCCACTGTGACAATTTGTAAGTAGGAGACGGTGACAGAATCAAGATGCAAAATTCAGTTCATGCAGACAACAGCAAAACAGGAAAATGGGTCAGCCTCTTCCAGTAGAGGGGGATTTATAATTGTCAATATATAGAGTAGGAACATAGTAAAAATATTCAGTGGAACTTACCCTTTTTAAAATTTCCACTGCACTTTAGTTATAAAAATACTAAGGGTGTGATAAAGGAAATTCTGCCTAGTTTCTAGTACACCTTTGTGTAAATGTTTCTCACTATAGCAAATCACTAAGACATCATCAAAACAGACTGAATATCAGACTTGCATTTCTGTCTTCAGCAACCATAAAAAAGCTACATATCCCTTTAAAAGGGTAAGGGCGTAACAGCAGGGATGGCATCAGAATTTGTTTTCATTTATTAGCATTAAGATTTTGGTGGAAAATATTCTAAAGAATAATTAATGGATTATGTGGTGATTGTATTTGTGTGAGTACTTTGCTTTCCCATGAGGTCTGTCTTTACCACATCCCAGTACAGCATTATCAGTGTCTGTCTTTTGCTTTATTGTTCAAGCTCAATCATTCTTTCCATTTCCAGAGCAACCACAGAATTCATAATTGAACAACTCCATGTAAAGGAAAAGTGCCTTCTGCCATAATTAAACACTCTCTCTGTGCTGCAAACTTCATAATAAATTAATCAACATTCTGAAATTTTTCAAATTACTAAAATTCCTGCATCTCAAACTCTTATAATAGTTCTTTAATTTCAAAGCCCATAAACAAGGTTAAGTTAGAAATAATCTAAAGGAATAGTAAAGAGAGAAAAAATATATTTTCTCTGATAATATAGTGACCGTGTTATATTCCATCCAAAACGTCCCACAACAGCAAGGCAGTGACTGTCAACCACTGAGCAAACCTCAGCATTCCTCCTTAACCTTCCCATGGTGTAAAATTTGGAATAATCATCTTGCTGCATATTGCAGCTACTACTTAACTTGCACTGTTTTTTAAAAAATTTTGTAAGGATCTAAAACACATAAACTCTTATGCTTGTCCCCAGCTTTAAAAAAACTCATCAGATGGTGAGTAGCACAGAAATATTGTGGAAACTCTAGGCTGATGTTCATTATGCTTATAATTTTTTTCCTGTAGCAATTGTGATCAGAAACCAACCTTTAACTAAGATTCCTCCTCTATCACTTCCAGAACTGGGCATGATAAAGATAAACAATGGTCCTAAGTCTTGTGATAAAATCAGTAAAACTAGCTCAGCATGGAAATGTAGCATATTAGGAATATCTTATACATGAAGTATAAGTATATAGTACAAGAGGTAAAAGTAAATTGACACACAGTCACTTCAAAACGAAACCATTTTTGGGTCCTGGGAATTCTTGTCAATGCAGATTAATCCACACAACACATTATTTCTGATTCCTTTTTCCCAATTAAACAGAATGCAGTCTTATTATCTGATTGTTTTTCTGGCAAAGACACTGTGTTTTCCTCTTGTGGTTCTAAAATAGAAATGCAGATTCTAAACAGCTGGACATTCAGCAGAAATGATCTCATTCTTTAAATCTGTAACGTCAAAACAAGACAGAAATAACCTTTGAGTGCAATGAATATTTTTTACAACATTAAGGCCCCGCGCAGGAAATGGGACACTCAATTGTTCTTAAGATCTTTGATATGGATATGTCAGAAGAAATCTAATCTGACTTTTGGAAAGGAAGGATGAAGAGGACTGAGAACTTTCTTGTGGCTGTACCATAATTAAAGTTATTGTTGCCAGGCTAATTTATAATCACTGAAAGCCTCTGCTTTCCCCTTTAACTTCATGAGGAATTTGACTGCAGAATGGAGTAAATTTTTCCAGTAGCCTGGGTAATCCCTGTTTTTCTCACCCATCACTAAAACCATTCTTTGCATTAGTGTGGTTTTCAGCTGCACTTCAGATCTGAAAGCAGAACTCTTATCAGTTACTGAAAAAAAATCTGAAATATTATGACTAATGCTACTGACAGAGCTATAAATCCTCATGCTAATAAAGGGTAAGGTCTAAAAAAATTTATCTTTGTATTTCTAAGACACCAGGATTTTAATATAAACCCTGAAGCATCAGGGTTTTTCAGGGCTTGTTGTGGCTCCATGAATGTCAAAGTCCTCAGGAAGCAACAGAAGCAGAGACCAGATACATGTGCAGCTTCCCAAAAGGTTCTCAGCTCCTGCTTCCTACTCACCACTGCTTAGCGCCAAAGCACTAGGTGATTTTTGGAAGTGGAATTTTGGAAGTTTGCATCCCACAGGAGTTTTGTACGAGTGGGGTTTTGTTTTGTTGGGTTTTGTGGTTTGATTTTTTTATTGGGTCAAGAGTTTGAATAAATTTTCTGAGTAAACTGGAACAGATTAAGCCTTCAAGGTGAGGGACAGCTGTCAATGGAAGAAAAGTTCCTGCTCACAAAGGCCTGTCTTTCTCACATTTGCTTGAAAAGTAGTTCTACACATGTGCCTGTGTACTTTAGGATATAATTTATTGTAATAACAAACAGGATTCTATGGTCTCCGGGAACAGCTGCCAGGGGCTTTGGAGCAGTGGTGTGGAAAGAGCTACATCCTTCCTGCAGCAACCAGGAAGAATAGCAGCCAGCCCAGCACAGAGCCAGGCTACAGTCAGCAGTCTTGGTTAATCTCAACCTAAATCCCCCTGGAATCCCTGCAGCAAGCAGTGTTTGACAAACTCCTCTGATGAATCTGCCACAAAGGCCACTTTTCACCTGAATTTCTGCCCGAAGTTCCATCTCATCCCATCATCCTGGCAGTTACCCAGGCTGTGAAATGGGGACTAAGTGGACTTTCTTTTTCAGAGGAAGAGGGACTTTAGCAGGAAGCAGGAATTTCAAGCCTAGTAGCTGTGTGAAGAGGACCACTGCTGTGGGGAGGCTCATTGGAAACCATAACCAGAGAACTTTTGATGTGCCATGGTCTCGAGTATCAGAACAGGGCGGTGCAGATGAACAGCAACCCAGCTGTCCTGCAGTTCAGGGCCAGGCTGTCCCATGCACTGCTGCCCAGGCTCCAGACCACTTGGAATTTATGCACACCTCCCTCATTCTGCAATTCTTCAAAGATCTGACAAAATTGCTTGAAAATAAAGAAGCTTTGCCCATACATAGGTGCAGAAAAATGTCATAAATAATTAAAGCTGATCAGAAACAAAATCACTGAGACCTTTTAATATTTTGCTCTGAATCAGGACATTTCTAAAATCACAGGATCATAGAATCATAGAATGGCATGGGTTGGAAGTGACTCTAAAGACCATGTAGTTCCAACTCCCTTGCCATGGGCAGGGACACCTCCCACTAGATCAGGTTGCTCAGAGCTCCCTCCAGCCTAGCCTTGAACACTTCCCGGGATGGGGCATCTACAACCTCCCTGGGCAACCTGTTCCAGTGCCTCACCACCATCACAGCGAAGAACTTCCTTCTAATATCTAACCCAAGCCTACTTTCTTTTACTTTAAGTCCATTCCCCCTTGTCCTGTCACTAGAAGTGCTTGTAAAAATGAGAAATTCTCAAAAATTTTAATTATAAATATAAGAATTATATACAGGCATTATATATAGATGTGAAATGCTTCCTTTCTTAACACATTAATCTTTCAAAGAGGCAGAAAAAACCATTATTCACTTGATTTTTTTTTTTAATTTTTCTACTTATAAATATTTTTTTAACCTGACATGCCATTTTAGGGAGAGGGTACTGAAACAAAGCAATCTGTTTCAAACACTATCACCATGCAGCCACCAGACTGTGGTCTGATCAGGCATCTTGTGGTCTACACCCACACAAATAGACATGGCCTGGGTTGAGTTTCCATGATGGGAAATCACATCCTTTTAGCCAATCAAGAATGGATCATGGAGATATGAAATAGACAGAGCTATGACCAAAAACTGAAAGGTCCTTGCCAGACTTGGCTTGGCAGCCTCACGCTCTCACACAAAGTGCTCTATTGAGTGGAGATTCACCAAATCTTTTGTCATGGGAAAAGCTATGCAAATTATTTGTGTATTCCAATTTTTAATGCTTTTCTATGAACCAATGCCTTGGAAAACAGATGGTTTCTCATGTAATTTCTTCAGTCAAGAACTCTCTGAAGAAGGATATCTAAATGTGAGAAACCCTCAAGTGCTGTAGGATGCTGCTTCAAGTCCAGTTATTCCACCTTTTTTGAGTTTTCCAGAACTGTTCTTCCACATCACGGGACCATGAACCACTACTTCTTAACATAGTCCACATGTCATGGAAAATGGTGACTGATTTAATGAGCATTTCTCACTGACTCAAACCCCCTACAGGAACATCTCTGGTAGACTGCAAATACTACACAAAACTACCAAGACTCTACAATCAGAGTAAGTTTCTGCTGCAGCACAGAAAAGTGTTTTTGGAAGCCAGCGCTTGAACATATTCTTAGATTTTAGAGACTGAAAGACTTTATGTCTGCTTTTCTGACTGCTCATCCATCATAAGCCTTTAAATGGAAAAGCAAAGTTTACATATTTTGTGAGACCTCATTTCACTCAAGTTTGGGGAATTCAAGCCCCTCCTGCAAGACATTCAGCCTGGTCCTTGTTCCAAACTCCCTTTTCAAATTTAAAGATGGATATGACTACATTTTAAATATCTCCCAGCCACTGTCCTGGGCTTAGGAGAAGATGAAGAATGAAGGAGAAAATTCTTGCCCAAGCAGTTATGAAAAGGGACATTTTGGCTGTTCTCTTCTGTGTTTCCAAAGTAAATCTTCTTGTCTCTTGACTGTCTGTTCATACACACCCTGGCAGTTCTACCTGACTGACACCATCTGTTATTCTCGTGCGTGGGGAGAGAAATTAGTCTCTTCCATCTCTATAAGAAACTACATAAAAACAAATGCTAAAAATGTAGTGGCTGTCTCTAATATACTGCAACGGCTTAAACCACTGATATTTACATCTTGAGCCACATTAAATCTAGGCTGTGGGCAAATGACCAATTCTTTTTGCAAGATGTTCCAAATATTTGTTGACAATAAATGTGACATGAGTTTCCAGAATGTCTACGAGGAAGTGATATTAAAACAACATTTTTGCAGATCACTGTTCATAATGAAGCCTTGGAAACTTGTTGTTGAAGTATGTTTGCTACCTTGATGTATATTGTAGATTTATCTTAACACCTGAAATTTAGGGAAAAAGAAGTATTAAAAAAAACCGAAAGCAAACAACAAACGAAGGTCTTCAATGTTTACACAAATAGAATAAGCGTTGGTTGTGGAGAGGAACTATGACTGAAAATTAACCACACCCCCCCAATAAGATTCCTTCTCTACACTTCATCTTGTCATCTGGGATGCATCATTGCTGTATTGTGTTGCTTTGGGTCAAACAGATTTTTTACTAAACTGACAAAGAAGTGTACATCCTTAAGGTGAACCTCCAGTATTAGTAAATTTTATCAGAATTAACTAGCTGGATTTAATGAAGAAACTTGCTGAGAATCTTCAAAGAGTATTTAATAAAATGGATACTGTAGGTACTGGGAGCCAAAAAAAAAATAATGAGTGCTTAAAGCTTGAAATCTTAGATCTTATCCATAGAAAGTCTGGAGGGTGGTAACCTACAACAGCAGTTACTGATATTTCTACTTCCTGTGCTCTAAGGAGAAATATCTCTGTATCCATTAAATAAGCCGAGAAGAGCTTAGAAAAATCTTAAATTACATCCTATGTAGCTTTATTGACTGCTTCATTCAAGCAAGAGTAGGCTGACACTGTCATAGTAATGTCAGATGATGTTTGCTTAATAAAATGTCTCTTTGATTAGATTGTGGGCAGATATCTTGGCATTCAAACTATTAGACTGTGGTGGATTTCACTTAATTTAGAAATAAATTTCTCACAAGCATTTTATTTCTTCTTTCAGGCAGTAAAATCAGAATTAAACATAAACTCATCTTTCTATAATCAAGGCATATTGTAAAGGACCTCCCACACAGCCCTTACTGTGACTCTGATCTTTTTTTTGCTTGCAGGGAACAATAACCTAATGCTTCTACAGGAGATATTGCATTAAAGAGACCTTGGATGTTCTTCTGAGAAATCTGCTCCTATTTGGAGCTGTCAGATTAAATACCTCTGTTTCAAGGCAGTGGTCTTCTTTTGGTGACTGGGGCTTTCCTGTTATTTTTTCCTACCACTTCCAAACAGTGGGATAGTATCAACATCTTTATGGAAGTTCTCTAGCAGTTTCCAAAATTCTAAATCACAATTAGACATGCAGTATCACACCCCGTGTACTTTTTGTCACAAGGGAAGATGAGGACCTAAAGCCTTTCTGCCTGAAGATGTTTTTCACCTCTTCCTGGTGAGGTATTAACTTATATCCCAGAAACTGCCTATAAAATATTAAAAATCAGAGTTGTAACATATTTACCTTGATTTTATAGCAACACGTATTACCTAGCAAGGTGCAGGGCAAAGGGGATTCATGTTCCCTGCACCATACTGACATAGTATCAGTGTGCTAAGTGTAACATCCAAGTTTAACACAATTTGAATGCCATTATCATGGTCTGTTACAATGGTGCCAGTCTTCAAAAAACATAGAAGTCATCAACAGACACTACATTATCATTAGCAAGCAGTTTGGCTAAGGGATTTCTGCAAAGACTTTAGTGGTAAGTACTAGCCAGTCTTAATTAACTCCAGTACTGTGGACAGTAAAGGTCAAAACTGAAATATCTGGCAGACTCAGAGACTGACTGCATGTTGCTGTGACATAATTCTGTCCATCTTACTACAGAGACTTCTTTATCACCACCAACAAAATAATTCGGTTAGAAAGGGAAAAAATCTGGTGATTTCTACAAATTCTCTTGTATAAGAAGAGAGAAAATAACTTCTCTGAGTGTAACACCATTCCCACAGTGAACTTTTATCATCGTACAAATGCTGACAGCAACAGCAAACCTAAATTAAGTATTTTCTACTCAGTTAGATGCTTGTCTGCTTATGTGTACGGGAGATTTTGTGCCTTCAAGGTTGGCAGCACACATGTGCACACTTCAAATAATACCTTCTCACTAAGCAAAGACAACACTGCCTCTAGACACAACCTACTGCAAGCACTGGCCACTGGGCAAAGGCAGAGATAGCAACTGGTTTATGTATGGAATTGAGGTCTTGAGCCTGCAGTTAAGCTTTCCTCAGAATACTGCAGAAGGAAAACTGAGTGGCCTTTTCTCTTCCTTTAGCTATTATTAATTGACATTATTTCTATAGTTCCACTGCCATGCATCTTTTTCCTTGGCTTTCAGTTTACCAATGAAAGTAATGTCTAAACAAAGAGTACACGAGGCAGGGACTACCTGCCAGCTCCTTCCTTTAGTGTCAGTTACCTGCAGAAAGTAGGGAACTATAAAACAGCGAGATAAAAGAACAACAGAGTATTTCAAAGAACAGCACTGAAGATGCTATATCATAGCATTAAGGTATAAGGCTTATTGTGGGAGCAGCTGGGTTTGCAACCTCAACTGGTTATCAAAATGTGCAAGGAGCTACTGTTTTAAACAATGTGTGTGCTACCCTGCCATGGAGATGCCTCATACATGCCCCACTTGCACAAAGAAAAGCATAAACAGCCTTACTGGCTGCAAAACTATGGAGAGTAGTTACCACTAATGAGGGTCTGCTTCTTTTGCTTTTCTGTGAAAAGTCAGCAGGTATTTTCATTCACTAGCATGAAAGAAAGGGATGAGGAAGATGCTGACTCCCCGACTCTGCAAATGCTCACAGAAATTGCAGACCAGTGACAGGTAATTTATTTATTGTCACTCTGTTGTGAAATCACCGTATTAATTTCCCACCATTGTGGGAGGATTAGCTACTATGCATTCAGGTGGCCTTAAGTGTAGAAATAAGCTGCCTTTAGAGGTCAAACAAACTGTCCCTGAAAATGTTTATCATCTTGGTATATGAGAATCCATTAATACAGTGAAGGTCGGATGCAGTTGGGAGGGATGAAATTCAGAAGACATTTAATTGAAAGTAAAGGAAGGTAGGTACAAAATCTAATTGGACAGCAATATGCTAAGAGTAGTTATTAATGGACCCACTGTTTAGATTGAGGGATTGATTAACAAGCCTATTTCTATCAAGCTTGGGGCTACAGAAATCTGGCCCAGGTCCAGTTTCATTCAAAGTTTCATTTGTAACCTGGATGATAGACTAGGCAACATTTCTATTAAATCCACAGACAAGATGAAACTGCAGAAGACTGAAAGGATATTGGCTGACAGGATCAGAATTCAAAATAGTTTGGACTCATAAGAAAAAATTCAGAAGAAGACATGAGAAGGTATTCAGACTGAGTGATGGAAACCTATATACTTAGGCCATGTTTCCACAATCATGTGAGATCTGTGCATTGCTAAATCACCCACCTTTACCACCTCATTTAGAAGCAGATGCAATGTTCATCATCATAATTTGCAACCTATTACCACATGAGCAGCATGCCATATTCACCTCTACCTTAAGCAGCAGCAGTAGGCTGGATATCTACCTGGAGGTAGTCAGAGAGTTGTGTGGAGAGGAATGGACCCATTCAAAGCTCATCACACACAACACAAAGGAACAGTGCAATTGTATGGCCATCTGTAGTAAATCTGGGCTGCTGTAGTTCTGCCATCTGCAGGACTTTCCAGCTACATTCCCATTCTTATATTTTTGCTACCACTGCTTCTAATTCAACCACATGCTGAGACAGTTCAGAGGGGTGACAGCTGGCTCTGCCAAGAAAGTGATTATGTTTTTGTCAGAGCAGCTCTCAGAGTCAGCTCACCACATAATTCTATGAGCTTGTGCACTGTGGGGGGGGAACATGTCTGGGGCTAAGTGGGGCAGCAGGAACTCAGCAGCTCAGATGTGATCGGCTCCAGGTACCATAGCACTGTAAACAGAGAGAAGACACAGTTAAGACTTTAGGAAGTCACTGTAGCCATGTGAATAAAGGGACCCCCCTTCTGAAATCATCCCATGAGAAAAGAGGTGTCTCGTAACTGTGGGATGAGCATCTGTAGGTGGCTGTAGAAAATGTGCTTGATCATCTGAAGGCCAGAGGAATATTCCTTAAAGGGAAGAAAAATCTCTGACTAACTTGAAAACAATTCTGCTTCTCTGCTGTCTCCTGCATGGCATTCGCAGCAGCAAAGAGGAGCAGATGGCGCCAGACAGAGAGCAAGAAGCCCAAATGGAGCCCTGGTCACCACCTGTGCCTGCCACAGCTTGTTCACTCACCCGGGACAAATGGGAGGGGCAAATTGTGGAGAATGCCCTGTCCGACTGTGCTGTGCACAATCCCTGACCACTGCTTGCTGTGCTGTGAAATTATGCATGTGCTGGAGTGAAAGCAGTAAACAACTGTGTTCTGCAAACCTTGCTCCCAGTCTTTTAAGGTGTTAATCCTGCACCCACCCTGGACCCCCAGCCTCCGCCAGACCTGGCATAGGGCTGGCAAGGCCTAGATCCCCCAGGCTGCCGGTTCATTGATTATTCCCATCTCTGTGTTAATAATCCTCCAAATTACTCTTGCAAATTTTCTGCTTGGCAAAAGTGCAGACAACCCAGAGATGTTAAAGTGTAACAGGATCTGTTAAAATGTAACAAAGGCTGAGCTACGCAAAGAAAACGGTAGTACTGAAGGAGAAGGACTGTGGATAACTGGAAAGGTTGGAATCCCATCGTGTGTCCTTCTGTGTCCATCCCATCCAGTGACTCTTACAATCCACTGTTCCTCAATCAGAAGGATTTTTCAGTGCTAGGAATCTTCTGGGGACAAAGTTGTCCTGGGGAAATACAACAACTGCCTATAACACAGGGCCATGGTATGGTGGTGGAGGAAGATGCAGGGGAGCAGAGCATGGAGGAAGGGCAGAGATCCCTTGGCCACTGGCACTTCCACTCCATCACCTGCTCTGTCTCCAACAAAAGCACAGAAGATGTCATCACCTGGACAGAAACCATGAGGGAGCAATAAAAGCAATTGGAGGTCTAGAAACACAGGAAGGAATTGAAGAATGAAGGATATTTATCCTGTGGAGGAAAAACAAAGGGAAGCCTCATAATAGGCTTCAGAACATTTTAGTGGAGAGGACCAGAGCAGTGGAATTACATTGTTTGCAGCAATTACAAAGTTTTTAGGATCTGGTCAGACAAGGCCCATGAGGAAGCTGGTCATACAATCTTGGGACTAATTGATGACCTGTGCCACCTCTGACTAAATTTTTATGATCTTATAATTAATACACATTGCTCCATTTGCATCCTAAAGCAGATAAAGCAATAAAGAGATTCATTAGATACGAAAGAGGATTATAGGGATTTGGTAAGAATATTGCTGTAATCAGAGTCCCCACTTAGCACACTTGAAAGGATTCTACTCAGAAATCAGAGGCCCAGATAACTCTGCAATGCATATTCCCAACACCATTCCTCTCCAGTCTTCAAGTTATTTTGTAATTGCTCTTTTAATTACCTTTATTAGAATTTGCTTGAATTAATTTAACTCAAATAAAAAATAATTACTCATATTTACCAAAATCTGAAGGATTTCATAAATCCTTTTACTTTACTTTTGTATATATTATATGCTGCCACATATTTGAGCACTATTCTGTGGATTTAGGACTGCTAAATAACATTAAATTCTTTATCCAGTTCTCCTTGAGTCCTTCAGTGTGTTGGACTAACAAGTAGGCTCTGGGAAAATGCTTCTGGAATCACCTCCTATCTTTTAAGATAGCATCAGAATGGTTATAGTAATTATTTTGTCAACCAAACTGATTTTACTGAACTACCTGCATGATCTGATTTGAAAGTAATGATAACAATGAAACAGAGGACAGGAACTCTTTCAACAATTTTTACTCCTTAGTTCAATTTCTCTATGAAAATAGTAATTTTGCTGAGCTTTTCCACTTTTTACTGTCCTTTAGCAACTAGCTTGTCCTTTTACTGATGCATTTGTGCACCTGAATTTCATTGTTTGTGTCATTTCAGCTGCCTGGGTGTGCTCATGCAGTGCTACAAGGAGAGGAAGCCTGGAAGCAGTGCCTGTTGCATCCCAAAGGACAGGCTGAAATGTCATTTAGTGCTTTGCTATTGCTTACACTCCAGTGCTGAATGACAATGTAGAATATAAGTTGTGATCATCTGATTCCAGATTTTCTGGTGGTAAAATGAATCCTGGAAGAACAGACATCCTGGAACACTGCAGGTTTATTCTGGATCCTGTTAGTATTTCCTATCCCCTATTTCCAAACACTCTTATTGCCTTGTGATTCAAAAGGTTGACCAGTTTACTGGGGTTGTGCCAGGGAGAAGGGGGAGCTGATTTGAGGGCAGTTGTTGTGATTCTTCCCTTTGGATCCTTTCCAAACAGATTATCTTTTACTAAACACAAGAAAAATCAAAACAATAGTGTATAATTCTATAGCTCCCATTCTCAAGTCTTTCTCATTCAAAACCCAGTTAAAAATCCCTTCTTTCTCAGCTTTTTCTCAGATCACCAGATCATCATTTCTGTGGGTCTGCCCTATTCCTTATTTATTTATTTATTTATTTATTTATTTATTTATTTATTTATCTAAGTGATTTTTCTGCCTCCTTTTGTAAAGACAAACCAAAAAGAACAAAATAATAACCAACAAATTCCTCTGTATATGTATGTGCTTTCTTTTGGATGAAGTCAGCTGGTGCTTCAGCTGCTTTTTTTCCATGGAAGTGTTTCGTAACTTCTTAATCTTAAATGAGGAATCCTATACAAAACAGTATACTCATCCTTGATGAATGTCCTGATAAATCCAGATTTTTTTACTGCAATATAAGAATTCAGCCAAGTGGAGAAGAACATCATAAAGAAATCCTTTTATTTTTCATGTGAATTTTACAGAGGTTTCAAATATGCTTAAATTAGCTTTGTAGGCTGTACTTCCCTTGGTCTTTGTCTTCTCTTCTGTTTATTTATGCTATTTTAACCCCTCCAGCAATATTCAATAAATAATAATTTCCTTTCTGTTAAAAACTGCCATTGTATAATGTTTTTTCCAATGCATGTTTCCTATAGCTTTAGCTGAAAATCACCATCACCACCAGCCTGAGGAAGCTTAATTCAATAAGTTGTTAGTGCAGGCTAGTGCTTAAGAATTTACCTCACAGAAATGAGGAAAATGAAAGCAAACACATCTACAATTTGGCTATGTTTCTACACAATCCTGCATGAAGTGGAAGTCAAAGGATTTATTGTTTCTATTACATGTTGCATATCAAAATACATTTGATGTATTAGCAGTTTTGATAAGCATATGACAGAAGGAGCCAACAGAAATGTATTTCCCATTGATACTGAGTCTGTAAGCCTGATTCAGCTTCAGGCTGACTTCCAGTTTGCAGACTCAACAGACATCCAGTGCTAGTGGAAGAAAGGATAACTGCATGCTTTTCCAACAGAAAACTCCTCAGAAAGGAGAGACATCTCAGGATTTTTGAGACTGAAAAAATTAATATGTCCATTCAAAAGACAGAAGATTTTTTTTAGTATTCACTGAGCAGAATTCTTTTGTCAGACTGAAAATAAAAGTGCATTGAGAGATTTTATCCTAGAATGACTGTGGCATACAATATCTTGGCTAGCTGTGATGAGAGCAGCTTACAAGATGAGCTTCAGACAGATACTTAGTCTTACTCTGGTACCTTTACTATGCTACTCATGAAGGCATCCCTCCATCACTGCAGTTTTACTGCTGCCTCCCCACAGTCGTACCAGCAAGCTCATGTTCTTCCTTTGAAACAACACACTTTGCTGTACATACTTGTCTCATCTGAAAAGCTTTAAATCATCCTGGGACCTCCTTAACAAGACAGACCCTAAAACATCATCTTTGTTTAAAGCTTTGTTGGCAAGTTCCTCGTGAGACATACAGTAAATTCACTCAAATGAAAAACAGATCACCCCACTGCACCTTGCCATGAATCATTGCATACCTCCCTTTCCTGTGCTTCAGATTCAAGTACTGGGTTTTTTCACTCCATTACATTTTAGCTGTTTTCCTTTAATAAAGGGAGTTCAAAGCATCACCAAATCTAAGTTTTCCACTTGTTCTGTTGCTAAGTTTTATAAAATCCCAGCATAAATGAAAACTTTGTTATAAAATGAGGTCAGAGCAGGACTGCTATATGAGGTCACTGAAGAGCTCATAGAGCACGTGTTACACAATGCCAGCAAGTCAAAATGAGCTACCAGTAACAAACCATGACAATGGCAACAGAAGTCATAATGATGAGTAGCTGCCTCACAGTTATTCGAGGTTTTCCACAAACCTCAGCACTTGTCATGCAAATAGAAAGTCAGAACCTGCTAACAATAGCGTATGAAAACAACACACTGTTTTGCAACAAACAGGCATTATGTTAGTGCACAAAGCCTAAACACTCTTTTGGACTAGATAATTATCCCCCTTGTATTTCTGGAAAGGCAGAATTGCACAATGGAGAAGTGCACTAGCTCAGACATGGTCAAATAGTGGCCCAACTGAGACCTCAGTGCCTGTGGGTACATTTTATTATTGCTGTAAAACAATGATAATTTGTGGTAGCTAGAGACAGAACTTTTCTTCTGAAAACTCCTATAACACTGCTTTAATTATCTTTTCCAGGGTTTTCCAGACAGTGCTTGCAGTCTATAGCAGAGCTGAGGTAGCATCACACAGCATCAGGGAAAAACAGAGCATTAAAATACATAATGGACATAGGCTGTCACAGGGAGCTCCAAATGAGGATAGAGAGAGGTCAAGCACCAGCAAGAGGTCATTTTATGTAAATAGAAGTGGAGAACACTAAATTTAGTCAGCTGATTATTTATCTCATATTACATTTTGCTTGAACATTTGGCTGTGGAATACAAAAATGCTAATGTGACTCCATGGATATTCTTGAGAGCATAATAAATTTGTAGAGTAGATAGATAAACCCATTGAAATAAATACTTTGGACCATGCTGAAAATAGCACTCAGGACAATACCACTTAGACATTAGAGATATTACAATAATTGGTTTCATGTAAAACAGATAGCTAAAGACATTGGATTAGTTCCCAGGAGTGTGCTAGACTACATCATTGAAGATGGGTTCTTTAATTGAATGCGTATAGGAATAGATATAACAGCTTGAGCCATACACAGTATGTCACAAACCTCAACAATTATGGCTACATTTCATTTTGCATACCATCCCAACCCCATACAATAACTTGTTTCAAATTTAAAGGTACAGAATCCAATATATTTGCTTAAGAGGCATTTTATATTCTTCGGGGAAGGGGACACATCCTCCTGCTTTTTACTGCAAAGAACCAAGTACAGTCCTGGAGCAACATAAATAATAAATCTCTCTCTTACACATTTATAAAGACTCCATCAGTATGATACATATTTAACATACAAGCATTTCATATTTCATTGTATATGTATGTGAAAATTACCTCCACTTTCCAGGTTTCCATAAATTTTCCTGTATAACTGGTTTGAAAATATGGGCTATGTATTTTTATTTTCCATTTTTTAGTTTTATTTTCCTTTTTTTGTTTTCTTTTCCTTTTTAAAAAGTATATTTATAGAAAAACTGTTTGCAGCTATATTTATCCTTTTCCTACATCTTCATTATTTTAAAAGAAGCTGCCAATATCTAGACTATTTTTTGTTTAAGTGCAGGAAACTAAGAATCTTCATTGGTAGAGTGTGCCTACACTGTTCTGATTTTGCAATTGTATATGTGGAAAAAGTAAAAACACACCAACTCAAGCCATAAGGATCACAGATCGATCTGGGCAAATAATCAGACATCCTGCATTAGAGAACTTCCTCAATTTTTGAAAGATAAGGAAAGATAAGTATTGTAAACCAAATCTCTACCTTCAGCCAAAACCAGATGTGCACTGTAATGGCTCTCTTATGAGCATTATCACAAGACAATAGCTTTGGAAACAGAGTGCTGTGTTGTCTTGTAAGTGTAAAGATAATGAAAATATGTGAATGGAAATCACGTGATTTCCTTGGAATGCTATATTAAACCTCTTGACTGACTCTCATAAATTGCTTTGCAATTACTGCACTACTTCTTTTCCCTGGTTAGAGATGAAACAATGTAGTATTTACTCAAAAAGTTTTCTAACATTTAAAAATGCATCAGAAAAATCCTCAGCTGCCTTCAAAAGGGCATATGTGCTTTGAAGCATAAACTGGAATTCTTTATAAGTTTTTCATAATCAATTAGTCTCCTACAGGATAAAATTAGATTGTAAAACCATAAATATCAAATTAGGCTGCTTGCAGTTTACACGAGAGTAGCCTCATTCAGAGGTGCTCAGAAACCACAGGAGGGAGTGGATTGCATCAGCTCTCAGCCCGGTGAAGACACTTTCCATAACTCACCATTCATGCACACAGCAATTGTGAAGCAAATCTTCATCTCATCTTACTTTGACCCATATGGACAGTCTAGTTCTGTGGAGCCAGATTTCCTTCATGAGCTGCTACTTGGGATGCTAATGCAGAGGAATTAAGGGGCTGCCTTAAGGCTCCTTACACACATTACAGCAACAACTGCGCTGCATCCAAGCACTACTGCGTTTGAATTCTTAACCGCAAGTCAGTTATTGGTGTTTATTTTTTTGTTTCCTTCATACAACATTGTAAATATTTGTGTTGGTATAAATGAAGGATTAAAAAATTATTTTTAATCATCTCCTACACACTAAGCAACATGCTGGCATGTGATTTGTTTCACTTCATTGATAATATGCTCAGAGCCTTTTGTGCTGAGGCATGAAAAGTTAATTACTTGCAGCACAGGGTATTTATTACATCTCTTTGGATTCTAAGTGTTAGTATTTTCTGGATGGATATTTATTAAATGAATTTTTGAGGTAGTAATATTTTTTGTTGTTGTTATTTTAATGCACATCACGATTATGCACATTTTTCATCTTATCTGGACTTTACCAATGGATTGTTTTCTCTTTTTCCTTTAGGTACTGATGACACATCTTTTTAGCCACTGAGAACTGTGTGCTCATTACTATCTTTTAGATATTAGTGACACCAAAAGACAGACTGTCAGATACCTAAAGATAGTGAGTGTAACTCAGTTCAAACACAAATAAAGCTGATGTAAAAAGACTGAGCTTTGTGACATCCAAAAGTCTGTACATTTCTACTGAAGTTCGTCACTGTCTGCCACTAATCCCACAAAGCTCAGTAGGGATCAGCTGCTGATAACACCAATGAAAGGGGGTCTTTGTTACAACACCCTGTGTTTTTGTACATATTGAAGACCCTGTGAGCCTCATTCAGATTGTCTGTTACTTAGCAAACATTAACAGTGCATATAAGGCAGTGCTTCAGACAAATCTGTATTTTCTCAGGGTTTTTTTGTCTTATTTCCATTTATCACAAATGTTTTATATACAATTCATGCTTATGATTTAATTCTCTATCCACAATAAATGCCTCATAAATAAACATTTTATTATTTTAGTCTTCTCTTTAGTGGCAAAATAATGATTGCATGGATAAAGTTCAAAGCTAGAATGTTTTGCCTGTGGTGGATTTATTATTACCATTATAAAAGTTGTCTTCAAAGAGTTAAAGCTGGTTAGTTAGTTATCCCAATTCTCCCTGTTTAATGAAATTATTTTGTTTCCTTAAACTGTGTTTAATAAGTAATAAGGAAGACTGGAAAATTAATACACATCTTGCTGTATTGATTTAGGTTTAGTTCATTCTGTTTTCTCTCTGAAGTCTACAAGCCTTTAGGTGCTAGCTAATCTATTCATTTCTGACATGCACATCTTTCTACTGCCTAAGCGCCTGTGCTGTTCCTGAAACAACCTTAGAGATTATTTAAATCCACATGCTTTACGTTTTCCCCTGTTCACCATTTCCCACATACTTTTATTATGTACTTCAAAACATTATAACTGTAGTCTAAGATACTCCATTGTCATATTAGGTCTAATTTAACACAACCACATTATCCAAGGATAGTCTCTACATCCATTGTCCTGCAACCGCAGGAATACTGCTAGATCTCCCCTTGAGTTCTGAAAGTGCCTGGCAGCAATTCCATACTCAGGACTGCATTTTAAAATGGATAGCTAGTAGTGTTGGAGGGTAATGACCCAGGTTGTGCATACACAGGTAAGATGTGAACAAAGATGTGACTGTGGTACTATGGTAAGTGTGATGAGAGCAGACTGCACAGTTACTTTTAGATGACAGCACAGGAAATAAAATGATGTGCTTAAAACCCACAAAATGCTAAATTCAAACCTACAAAGTGCAGAGTCATTGTGACTGAAGCAGCCATAATTAGCAAAGTGAAGCACCAAGGCTGGTGAAAAGGCTGGAAGGCATGTCCTGCATGGAGTGGCTGGCTTTGTCTAGTTTGGAGCAAAGGCAACTGAGGAGTGAATCCATTGCTCTTTAAAGCTTCCTGAGGAATGGACATGGGGAGAGTTGGAGGTGCTGAGCTCTTCTCCCTGGGATGCAGTGATAGGACATACAGGAATGGTTCCAAGCTGCACCAGGGGAGGTTCAGACAAGACATCACGAAGCATTTCTTTACCCTGAGATTGGTCAAACACTGGAAAGGCTTCCTTGAGAGACAACCAATGCCCTGAGCCTGTTAGTGTTTAAGAGGCATTTGGACACCACCCTTAACAACCTTTAATATTGGTCAGCCCTGGTGGTCGGGCAGTTGGAGAGATGGTCACTGTGGGTTCCTTCCAGCTGAAACACTCTATTCCAGTCTATCCATATAGTCACAGTGCCATGCTATACAAACCTACATCTTCTCAGTATAACTTCTCCCCTGAACCCTTCTGCCTGAGCCTCCTTAGGCAGAGGTTGGCCCAAGCTGTACAGACTCTGTAGGGTATTTCCCTATCACTCAGAGCAGCTATGAGCAGCTCCCACAGGAGGATGCAGGCCTTTTGTAAGCCTGGAATGCCAAATAGCTAAGTACAAGTGTCAGTAGCTAAGAACACCCTGGACTATGATCTTATTCAGGCAAAATTCAAGAGCAGAACCACCACTCTGAAGAGAGTTCCTTTCTGTACTGCCTAGAACCTGCCATGCCCCCTACCACCAAAAAGTTGTCCCACCAAGTAAATTAATTTACTACATTTACCATTAATTTCAGATCATCAGATGCAGGCAAGCAAAAAATGTAGCAAAGGATAGCCCCTGAAAGGCATCCAAGGCAGCTAGTTCATATATAATCACAGAATAGGCTGGAGAAGACCTTAAAGAGCACCCAGTTCCAATGCCCCTGACAAGGGTGGGGACATCTCCCACTAGAGCATGTTGCTTAAAGTTCATCACTGCCAGATATTCGCATTCAAGGTAGTTGATTTTGCATATGTTTGAATAAGTGAGGACTACCATACAAGGGTAGAAGATGCCAGGTTAGTAGACTTATTTTTGTTTCTAAATATATTCTCCACTTTAAAGACCATCATATTTTATTTAGTAGACATTCATGAAGTGCTTGATCTCATATGCTACACTCTTGATTGCAAGCCTGATTCTGGGAAACAAAATAGATTTATGCTCTTTTGTTTAAATTCTATTTTGTTTTGAGCCATGCCTTATTACAATGGGGAAACTTCTAATTTCTATGCTTGTTTCTCATGTTAAAGCCAGGTGAACTTCAGTGTTAGTTCTCTTTTTTAGGCAGTCTTTGTCTACTGAATTTAATTTCTTAGGGTTTTGTAGTATTCTAAGTAGCTTTTTTGAAGACAGACCCATTTCAAGTTTCTAAATTCCAGTGGGGCAATGAAGCACTGCTGTCTTCTGAACTGAGTTTCAGGAATTGATCCTTTACAGCAAATTTATGAGAGGAATAAAGGTGCTTTGTGTTTGACAACAATACAGGCTTTTCTTTCTTTCTAAAAATTCTTGAATTGAGAACATTCCTTGTCTCTTCATTTAGTGCCCATGGGAACTAATGTCTCTAAACACCATCCAGTTGTCTTCCATGTAAGTGCTGTCACCTGAAACTTTGCTGATTCTGACACTGAATTGTAAATCTTTAATTTCTCAGAAGAGAAATCACCTTACCTCAAGCTATAATGCCAGGGATCTGACACAACAGAGCAATGTATTGAAGATGGTGAGTGCAAAAGTGGCCCACAGACTGCTGACCTTGTCTATTTTCATTGGTGATCTGAAGCTGTAGGATCAGACTAAGATCAAAAAGCCATGTCGATGTAAGGGTACCTCCATTGTGTAGCCTTTAGACACAGCTGAGCTGCTGACAGGAAGGATGTGGTTCAGCATGACCTGAAGCTTCAGAAGTGACCCTTCAGGATGTGCTTGTTCTCATGAACATTGCAACTGCAGAGGTATTTACAACTGCCTGGGTGGGTACTAGAAAGACTGAGCTTCCCTCTGCAGATGTTACTCTCCTCCCCTTGTGTCAACAGGCTGGCTTATGGCCCAGTGCAGAGACTGAACAGCTAGGGATGGTGACACAGGGCAAGGGAGCAGCCCAGCCAGGGGAAACACAAGCTCTGCAGATGAATGTTAGAAGGATCTCTCTGGGGCTGTAGCAAGGTAACTTCAGCAGTCGGTCTCCCTGAGGCCTTCCCATCTGATGTGTGCTCCTGAGGTGGCCCAGGGGCCTGAGGCTCGATCCGCACAGCACAAGACAGCCCGAGGCTCCATGAGAGGAGCGGCGCTCGAGGGAGTCCTGAGAGATAACACGCAGCAGTGCACACATTCATCCAGGGCATACCTTACAAACACTGTGAGCCTAAGATATTAACATTGAATTTAAATTAAAACATACGGTGTAGCTCTGCCAAATCTCAGCAAGCAAAATTCTGATTACATTGAAAGATGTTACAGATGCAATCCTGTCCAGTTTCACCCTTGGAGTAGCATGCCCCCACACTGTTGGTTTAAATAATAGTTTTGGGAAGTTTGAGGGAAACAAAAAATGCCAACACTCTTTTCCATGTTTTCCTTCTTGCTTTTGTCTACACACTACTATTTCAGTTACAGGTGATGTTATACTACTAATACTAGGCAAAATAAATATTTTGAAATTCTCCACAAAAGTCTGAGAGCAATGCGAAGGTACATGATGTAACATGTAGTAAGGGTCGGAAAAGCATACAATCACATGTGCTTGAAACAGAGATTTTTAAGTAGGCACTTCCATATGCAAAAGGACCTGAAAAAATATACTTTTCTGAACTAACTTCTTTAATTTGCAGAACCTGCACTTATTTATAGAAATAAATCTCTGGAAATAGGCCTGTGAGACCAAATAAATTTTCAAATAGCAATTATTTTCAAGTTAATTCTAAAAGAGCAGACACACTTGCTATTCTAAAGCTGCTACATGTTGTAGTTGGTATCATTAAAACATGAGTTAAACCTCCAAAATCATAGGAAAGACTTTAAAATAACCAGATAGCTGCTCTTTTGGGGATTAATACATTTAGAAATTGTGAGAAGCCTTTCTCCAAAACTGTGGTAACAAATTTTCAAAAGTGGAAGCTGTTTTGAAAGTGTTTCTCTGAGCAATCAATACCAGGGATTGATGCTTCATGGAAAAAATGTAAGAATTGGGATGAAATGACAGAATCCACTAATAAGGCTCACCACAAAGTGTTTTACTTATCTTCTATGAATTATATGTACTATAGAAATTTCCTGAGTTTAACATCCACCTGCCTCAAAATTGTCACCCAGTAATTAGCAGCTGCCAGACTACATTTATTTGCATGCTTATTTTTAAAGTTCAAAGACAGGTGATGACGGTAATGAGATTTTCTATGAACCATCTTCTTGTTGTGTTCCCTCGAAACACCCTTAATAGAATTAACAAATACACCTCAGAATTATTGTAAATACTGGGTATATACAAAGAAGGCCAAGAAAAAAAATAATTCCTCAAACCATCTAAAGCTACCAAAGAAAGAAATTCTGTGAAAAAACATTGACACAAAATAAAAATAGAGCAAATAGAAACAATCTGTCATGGAGCTGGTCACTGAGGGCACTGAGGGACACAACTGCTATGGGTTAAAAAGAACAACCTTACACGTTTTGGGTCCTATCCTAGGTAGCTGCTTGAGGGATTATCATATTCTAATCAGATCATCATGTTCTTTCCCTGCTATTCTCACAAGTCCTTTAGCATGTCCTCTCATTAAACAGACATTAATTTTGCCTCTGATCCATGACTCTTACCTCCAACTCTGATATGTTAAATTTCAAGGACACAAAGTCTTTTGGGCTTTCTCTCATGCTGACCCTTATAATTGCAATAATTCCCCCTTAAACACACCAATATATCACTTAACTCTTCTTGAAAATCCTACTTAAAATGTCTAAAGAAACAGTTGGGCAGTAGGGTGTGAAGATCGTAGACTAATACAGACCAATAACCAGTATTTCCTTATATTCACTCAATCGCCTTTCATTAGCTAATTTTAGATATCGGGATCTCCAGAGGCTGCCTTATTGTTCTGTTTCTATAGCACCTGGTCTTCGGTTTGAGTTCTCACTTACTAGCAGTGATGCAAATAAAGATTTTGACACACAGATAAGATTTCTAAAGGCTCAAAACCAACCATACAAATAAACAAAAAAGATAAGAAAATCAGTTATTTTTAGATCAGTCTTACTATTTTGAAGATCTGACATGTTTTTAACAACACTGACTGATGTAACCATTAACGCTATTTTGAAGTCAGTGTTGGAAGAAATATTTGTACAAATCAAGTATTCTGATTAATAGAGCTGTAGTCTGTGTGTATCCAGATTAGAAGCTTTCCAGCAATGTGCAGAGCATGAATCTTTGGAAAATATTTTTGTTATTAATTTCTCTTTAGTAGAAGACTTCTAACTGAGTGACTTGGTCAAAGAAGACAGTGGCATTTTATTGAGGGAGGGAGGGAGGGAGGGAGGGAGGGAAGGAAGGAAGGAAGGAAGGAAGGAAGGAAGGAAGGAGCGAGCTATGGTGAGGAAACAAGCAGGAAAACCTAGATACAAAATAGTAGTACCCCATTCTGCACAAGCAAGCTTTGTTCACAGCTGTCTCATTATCAAGGCATTTCACTTCAATACTTATTCACAGGTTCAAAGAATAGAATGTTGAAATTAGGTATCACTCATAAATAGCTAAAGGCCAGGGTGTAGGGTTAGATGAGCCTGAGTATGACATTGGGATCAGAAAGTCTAATAATATTCTTGAATATAGCAATGAAGGAGTAGAGAACCAGGAGAATAATTTATTGAGGTGTTAGAACTATAAAAATGATGGAAGTGCTGAGAAAACAGCCTTTCAGAAAACAGTGAGAGACACAGGACTCGCACACACTAATAAAAGTGTTACTGCAGAGTAATGAGGTGCCATGTGTCAGCTGACTCACAGTCACCACTTGGATACTCAGTCTGGGTTTGTGGCCAATGCAAAGCAGTTCAAATTAACTCTGCCCTCTTTAGAAGAGGGGAGTAGTTCAGTTTGGTTTATCACGAAATAAGCTGGGAAATTATTTCATGCCTGTGTACAAGAATGCTTACAAGGAGAAAAGCCTGAGTACCAAATAGTTCCGAAACCACTGAAAAATTGGAATAATAGCTGTAGATGCAATTAGCTGATGTCCTAAAACACAACAGAAGTAAGGAATTCTCCAAATTGTTGAGTCTCGATATCAAGTCTAAACAACTTCTAGAAAGTTTACCCAAGCACAAGTCTTTAGCTTCCTAAAGAGAAGAGCTGAGGCAAATGCAGTCTGTCAAGCAAAAAAAAAAAAAGGCCTCACACTTTCATTGGGATGACAAATTTTTGAATCTATTTAACTTAGAGACAGAAGAAGATCAGATACTGCAGCAATCATCTAACCTAACCTGCTGTACAAAATAGAATCTGTAGAATTCGAAGACTCATTGCATGATGATACTGTCTGTCCTGTTTTCAGCTGGGATAGAGTTAATCTCCTTCGCAGCTGGCACAATCCTGTGTTTGGAATTTAGTATGAGAATAATGTTGATACCACACCAATCTAGTTGTTGCTAAGTAGTGCTTACTCTAAATCAAGGACTTTCCATTTTCCCATACTCTGCCTACCAGCAGGTGCACAAGAAGCCAGGAAGGTGCATAACTGGGACAGCTGATCTGACCAGGCCAAAGGGATATCCTGGACCAGTGAATGTTATGTTCAGCATATAAACTGGGGTTGGCTGGGGGCATCAACCACTGCTCGGCGATGGGACAGGTATCAGTCAGTGGCTGGTAAGCATTGTCCTGTGTATTGCTTGCTCATCTTCAGTTTTAGTCCTTTCTCTCTCTCTCCTCCTATTGTAATCATTATTATTATTATTATATTTGATTTTGTTTCCATTATTAAACAGTTCTTAGCTCAACCCACAAATTTTTTCTTTATTTTTTGATTCTCCTTTCCACCTGGCAAACCAGCAATGATGAGTGTCTGTGTGGTGCTTTGTTGCTTTGTACTGGGCTGGAGTTAAACCATGACACCATTTCAGTTGCATATACTCCAATATCAAACTGTGGATGTAACCACTAGAGGCTGCATTATTATGTTGCAGATTTGCACTATATCTGATAGAAGAGCTGCTGCAGAAAGTCAAAGTCTAGTTGTAGTTACCTTTCAGACCCCAAGTTTTTCATCCCCTTCAAAATGTCAAAATAAATATGCCAAACTGGAAGGTATGCTAGGCAGCTTAAGAATGCTAGTGTTTACTAAGTTTGGGTAATGGTGTGATAAGTGTTGCTTTAAAGGTACCACCATCAGCTAATGCAAAAATGAAGATGTAAAATCACACATTTTTAGCAAGAATGAATATTTATACTCAACTATACTTATTTATTATGTGACATACAGATACAGACAATAAATTTAAATGCATTAGCAGCATAACAATGTGTTCTTTTATATGCTGTAGTAACTGATCATGTATAAATATTAACGAGGAGAGTGGCAAAGAAGTTAAAAGCAAAACAACAGTGGTGACTTTCATCGGAGAAAACACAGAATGATTAGGATGGATATTAAGAGTTAAAAAACTGAAAGAACATGTAGATAGTCCCTGTTCATTCATCTGATTTACTACCACCAGTAAAATAAATATGGTTGACAAGCTTTATTATTTATGCTAAAGGATCTAGCAAGGATTGCAAAGGGCAGTAACATCTGGGCAGGCCTGCAGTTATTTATTTGGACATTTTACAAACGGCAGCAAAAGAGTACCTGCTTACTCATTTGAATTCCCTGAAGAGTTTTAAAACAGAGTAATAAAGAATCACTTATAGAAAGCTAATAACTATATCACCAGAGGGGAGTGAAAGAGCCACAGGAGAGTTTCTGGGCCAAAATACAGACTTCTGAAGCTTTCTGCAGGAATCAGCTAGAAGTCCTAAGGGCTTTGAGGCTGAAAGAAACCACTGCCATGGATCACATGCTCGTATTCCCAATGCAAGCAACACCATGCTCCTTCAGTGACACCTTGCCAGTGTCCCTTCTGCTGCATCAGTCACAGCTCGGGCTGAGTTTCACCCTTTTTGCCTGGAGTAATCCTTGTGGCTTTATACTGAAGAACAAAGCACCTCCTCTGATAGCTCTTATTCCTTGAGTACAGAAAATGCTTTCTAAGAATTTAGATTTAAACGTTACTTAGCCTAAAAGTATTTTTGCACGGACCTCTTGGGAACGACAGCATTTCTCTTTAGCTCCCTCGAAACTAGACAACGAACTCGTAAAACAGATTAAACTGTTGAAACATAAATTACGAGCTATGAGGGAAGAGAGTGTCCCTGCACCTGCGGGCAGTCCCGGAGGAGACAGCGCGGAGACCCGTCCTGTGCGCTTCAACCTGCTTCCCCTCGTACCATGCAGGCACTGCGCCTCACCTTCCCCTGCCCTTGGGTTTTTGTTGTTAAACACTATCCGTACCACACGGCTGGATTCGTCCTGCCTGTCGCTGGGATTACCCAGCCGGCGCCTGCCACCTCCTCTCCCCTCGGGGCTCGGGGAGGACGGGCTGAGGGAGGGAGAGAGGGAGGGGGCCGCCATCTTCTCAGGGCGGGCGCGGGTGGCGAGTGCGCGGCGGCAGGTCCGCTCCGGGGGCTGCAGGGGGGTCGTGCGGCCGCGCCCCCGCCCCGCCAGCGTGTGAGGGAGCGAGGGAGGAGGAGAAAAGCGAGAGGGAGAAAGCGAACGGGAGGGCGGGGTGTGGCGGCAGCTCCCGCGGCTGGGCGTGTGCCCGGCCCCCGGTGCTGCGTGACCGCGCGGGAGGAGCAGGAGGAGGAGTGTGGGTGCGGGGAATTTCCTTGTGTGGCGGCGGAGGAACAACACCGCTCCAGACGGCGGGGGCTGCGAGGAGGGCGCTGCCGCCGCCGCCGGTTGCCGAGCGATGTGAGGGGGAGCCCCCCCTGCGCCCTCCCCTCCCTGCCCCTGGAGCCGCCTGCTTTCCCCCTCCCTCCCCTCGCTCATCCCCGCCCCGCCCTGCCGGACCAGATCTCCGTGTCGGAATTCGTGTCCGAGACCAATGAGGATTATAAGTCACCCACCGCCTCCAACTTCACCACCCGGATGGCCCAGTGCAGGAACACGGTGGCGGCCATCGAGGAGGTGAGCCCAGGCGGGGGGCGCGGGGCGCGCAGCCCTCTCTGGCCTGGCTGCAGAGAACAAGGCGCTACCGGCGCTGGCTCCTGCCGCTCCCTCTCCCGCCCGGCCCCGAGCAGCGCCCTCGATCGCCGCTCGGAGGAAATGGGGCTCGCCCGAGTGGAGAGGGGAAAGAAAAGGAGCGGGGGAAGGGCCGGGGCGCCGCTCCCCCGGCCCGCGGGGCTCACGCTCCGCCCGCCCCTCAGCGCATGGTGGGGCAGGGTCGCCCGCCGCCCTCAGCTGGGGGAGCCCGAGCCGTCGCTTCTCGCTCCTCCTGACGCCCGAGGAGCCCCGATCCGGGCGGTTCCGCCCGCTTTCCTCGTAACTGGGGTGGGGGGGGAGGAACTTGAACTCTGCAGTCTCCTCCGTCAGCCCCTTCCTTCACAGCGACACCTGAACAGCCTTGGCCTCGTCAGCTGCCGTGTGGGGCTTCGGCTTTCCCTGAGTGTGTGTCTGCCTGCCTCCGGGCACAGGTGGGATTTAATCCGCTTTCCAGTTCCCGCACACAGAAATTTAAACGCACTTCCCCCGGCTATACACGGTTTAAGGCAGCCTTCCCTGGAGATCTGCTCCCTCAGGGCCGTGCCCGCCCTTCGGTGTGCGGGATCCCGAGCTTCCTCTTCCCTGCCTCCTCCGGGACAGCCGGGCTGCGGGTGCCTGGCGTGAGCCGCTTTTGTCTCGCTGTTTCTCTGTCTTTAAAGATCCTCGGAACGTGCCGTTGAACCTGATGGTGAGAGCCCACCCTGCCTCCCGCGGGGGATGTCTGCCAGCACTCAGGAGAGGGAGGCTCTTTTCCCTCCTGTTTCAAATCAGTGGGAAATCTGGGACAGGTCTGAACACAGTGAGAGCACATTCCACATCCCAGTCATACACGCACAATGAAAGGAGAAGCGTCTGTGTATCTTGACTCCCCTAGCAGCTTCTCTGAAGTAACTTGTAGGAGGGGGGAATCCTGCTTGTGCTGCAGATTAATTTGCTCCATCTACCTGTTACATCAGTTCTTACAGTGCATGTTTAGTTGATTTGTTTTGCAGTAAGCATATATTTTAAAAATGCCTCTTCAGCAAAAATAATCTTGTCAGTTGTTGATGTCTCTTCTTACAAAAGAACTGCCACCAGCAATGGATTATTAACATGTTTTAAGTGAACAAAACCCAGGTTAGGTGTTTAAACACCCTTTTCAGGATTTTCCTGTTTTGCCAGTTCCCAAAACCACTAAAGCAAGGAGTTGAATTCAAAATAATCTTGTTCCTGAGGTAATTTTCTGCCCTGCAAGCTCTTGCACTTAAATGCCTGGATTTAATTATGCATTATTAACCCGATAGTCTTAACATCAACAATTCTGTAACAAAGACAACCTCTTCCTGAATATTTATAGTAATGAATAATTTTAATTGCAAGGTAGAACTGCTTAATAATTGATTAATGCAAGATCGAAGTTGGTATAAGCATTTGGGTCACAAGCAGTTTTGTGAAATTTAGAGATTTTTATTACAGTTCTGAAAAAAAAATTGTTTTTTTCTCTATGTTGAATTCAGTGGATTGGTGTTTGATTTTTTAATGGAACTCAATCAGAACATTAAATCTTTCTTTGTATCTGCATATTTCTGGTTTTAGATGCTGTCTGCTAGTTTAGTACAAAATTATCTTTAGTAATAATGATGATAAAGAATGAGCCTAGTAAAGTTTGCAAGGCAGGAGGTGAGAGATTGCAGAGACAGGCAGTAGTTGTAATAGTATTGATCTATCTGGCACTTCTGGCAAAATATCAGCAGTTCCTGCCTGTTTGTGCTGCTGTCTGAAAGCATGTGTGGAAACGCTTTTTCTCTGTGATTTGTCAAGAACAGCAAATATATTTTCATAGTTTCAAAATGGTGAAATTTTTTTCAGGCTTAGACTTCTTTGGTTTGGAAATACTCATGTCCTTTAGCATGACGTGCCTGGTTTTTCAGGTTAAATGTGATTCTTGGATAAAAAGCTGTCTATAAATTGTGCAATAGAGAAGTCAAGGCTCAGCACTTTTTTTTTTCTGGGAGGCTGGGCAAGAAGTAGTTCATCAGCTTGTTATGAACTAAAGCTTATCAAAGAATGCATCTAAAAATGCTCAGGGAATACAAAGAACCTGTGTGCTTCCAGTGGCACTGGTAGTGTGAAGCACTGGTTTCCAGAGCACACTGCTCTCTTGCAGCAGGCAGTGTACTTCTGGGAACTAGGAAGTCTGGCTGTGTATGATTGAGGGAATGTGTTACTTTAAAGCAGTTAATAGGTAAGTTGAAACTGGCTGACTGCTGACTTTGTGTATGCATTGGTTTGAACAAGTGACTGTAAGAGCTAGTTTATTAGCTGAAGACACATTTTTGCTTCCCAGGATATTGTATACATTTATTAACTCAACAAATTAAGTGGTTAATACTGATACTTAGAGGATGTCTCTTTACTGCTACTCCCAGAAAATCTGATTCTGGAATGGAGTATTCACTGCCTGCATGAAGCCAGCTCTAGCCTCCCAAGTCTGGGCCTCCCTTGGGAGCTGGGGAGGCAGTGCAGGAGCACAGGAGGGGGAGGCTGCCGTGATTTGTTAGCCTGAGCTCAACTGTCGGCAAACACAGATATGTTTTCACATCCCACTGCGATGTCTTCTGCACTTAATGTTGCTGGCTACTAGTTTTGTAAGGCTGTCTTTGTTAATTAGTAGGTATTTAATAGTGTCTTAAAAGTTTAATTAATGAAACTTTCCATGGTGGAGTGGAAGAGGCTTGTTAAGTGAGGAAATCAATAAGATGTTGGACAATTAAAAATGTATAATTTATATCTTTGTGGGCAGTGGAACTGTCTTAAATCTGAACTTGGATTAACTGACCTCTGTCAGTTTCACAATATGGTTGATTCTTAGTATCAGTTGAAAATACTTTCAGTTTTACTGTTTTATGTGATTATATACACTGATTACAGACCATGGATCATGGCTTTTGAGATCACCAGAAACACCTGCATTGCAGTTTGGGAGCTGGTGCCTGTTCAAACACTTGCAGAAAGAGCATCTGATTCTTTGCTTAATCTGTTTCTTTGCTCTCAGTAGTGGAAAAGGAATTAGGAAAGGCATGCTTGTGGAACACAAAGTGATTTCAAAGGAAAAGGAATCATATAATTTCTGCATTGTCCTTGGATTAGGGTGTTGTTTAGCAAAATGTTGGGAATATTTAGCTTGTTCTGAAACAAAATTGTTAGTGAGCAATATGTCACAGGCCTTTACAGGTTACTGTTTAATCTTTACATGTGTGATAGTGACTAAGATTAAATAAGTTTTAATTGATAGAGTGCAGAGCATGGTCACATGATTGGGGGAGGGGTTGAAATCAGTAATCTGGTCTGATGACTGCAGCCTTTTTAATTGTCTGTTTCTATTAAAGGTCACAGAATCTAAAAATTTGTGGTGATCATTCTTAAACTATGAATGTTAAAAAATCTGGTTTTAGTACTGCTGTTACTTAGAACAGACACTTCTCTCTTTTATATGCTGTAAGTTAAATAAAATAGCCCCTAAATTGTAATGAAACCTGCAAAGTGGTTCTAGTAACTGTGATCATTTTAATGATTTTTAGAAATTAGTTTAAAGAGTAATTGAATGACTAGAATCTAATTGTGCCACTTTTTATTGAAGCATGAGTTAAGTTTTACAATAAAGAGTGGAAGTGAAGCCCATATTTCTGTGCTGACTGTTTATTGGGGTCCAGTGCTAGACCAAGTAAGCAGGATAGAGAGCAGTTTTGCAGGCTAATATGTAAACAGAGAGTAGCAGACAGTCCCTGTGCTGAAGACATTTCTATCTAAGTCAGGATTGAGGTACAAAATTTACCCACCTACTTAAACTTAACTGCATGCACAGATTTCCCTATGAAGGGAGGAGAATGGAAACATTGAGAGAAGTTTAATAAGTTACTGGAACACCTCCACAGCATAGTGGCACTTGCCACTGGAATAAATGTGTTCTAAAAAGTAGAGAGGACAAACATGTGGGGCAAATACATAAAAGTGTACAACCAAAAGAAACAGTATAGTAGTACCAAAGATGGTTTTAGTTCTCTGGATAGAAATGGATTTCGATTACTTACAGTCTATTTAAAAACCACTCTCAAGGAATTTTTGTAAAAGATGAGGAATTAATGTGAAAGGCATAAATTGTAATTTCAGGTCTCTACTTGAAAGTTTTGTAGGTCTCATTCCATGATGATTATACCTCAATAATTCTGTTATTTAAAAGATTTTGAATTTTTTTCTCTTTAAAAGTTTTTTTTTTTTTTTTTAATTACCACTCCTACAAATGTAGCATGTCATTTCTGTATCAAATCCTTTTGTTCCTCACTGTCATTTATAATGCAATTTTCTATCAGGAATGGCAACATCTTCTTGCCACCTAAGGCAATCCACGGTTTTCAGCTGGCTTGGAGTGGTTTAAGGGATCGATGTTTATTGAATTTGATTCCCTCTTGTATGGTACAATTCTGTAATATTCTCTTCTGCATTTTGGTTCTGCAAAGCTAACAAGGGGGAGATGTAATAGCAGCATGGCAGGGTGGGGGAATATGAGTCTGGATACATGGATACACCTGTATATTTACTTTTTGCTTGTTACATTTATAGGACTGGATTCTGTTTTCCTATAGTTGATGATTGTGCCTTGAATTTCAAAGTTACATGAAGAAGGTGTTTCTGTATAGTTTGAGAAGCAGTAGGAAGTGTCATATACTGTAGTGCACTTGGAGAAATTTACTGCGGTTTCTTGTGCATTTCTTTTTAATAAATATATCTTTATTCCCACTATAGCATGCTCTTTAGTAGAACATATTTGCACACCTTTCTTACCTCATTACTAAATACACTTCCATAGATCCATGTTGTTTAAAACTTTTTTTGTGTTCCACTTCTACTTCCTTTCTGGAATCATGATTCTCTGTCATCAGCATCCAAAGAGGTTTCTGGAAAAGTCATTATAACACAAAAGGCATGATGATATCAAAAGGAGTGTGGGAATTGTTTTCTTTTTGAGAGGAATATAGAGGATGAAAATTGCATAAATGCAGGAGCTAAACTGTATGTCTTCAGTTGGAGGTTAGTGCATATTTTCAAATAGGCAGTTTAAACCTTAAACCTTTAACAGCGACATGCAGTCAGTTAAAACAATGTCAAACCACAAGAAAAGGTTTCTGTGCAACTTACCTTAGTGCATTTGGTGATGAATCTGCTTCAGCCTTTACCAAATGCTCCCATTCCTCCTAGGAGGATGAATGAAGAATATAGATTTATAAAGAGAGAGATAAATCTTTCTGAAGTATTTTACTAATTGGAGGTTTTTTGTTTTGAGTTTTCCATAATGTTGCTGTATTTTTCAGAACCATCTTGTCTGAATCTAGTGTACTTCATGCTGGTGCTAGAAAAGGGTAATGTAGGAAGTGGCTACTTCTACTTAGGTTTAACCCACCTTCACTTCATCTTCTTATCTTCATGTTGTTCTCTATATTCCATAATACACAGCAATATTAGGTAAAGGTGAAGCCTTTATTTTGAAAGGCATTGCAAAGTCACAGGACAAAAACCTAACCTCTGCTTCAGAGTTTTTGCAGTCCACGTGTCAAGTGGATCTGGCTGATGAATATAGGTGGAGAAATGCAAGAGAACTTGATGCACCTCTAGTGTTGTTTGTTAGCAGCTGAACCACTGTGAAGTGCTTTCTTTTTATTCATATGCATTGGAGGTAGTAGTTATTAAACACTTAGTTCAACTCTTAAATCTATTATTTTTTTATAATTTCCGCCTTCCATATGTGTGAGTATGTGTATGTATGACATACAACCATTCCCTGTGTAAGCTCCAGCCCTGCACCTTCTGAGCCTCACTCTTGACAGCCCACATCATCTGTCTGCCCCAGTTTCCCAGAAACAGCCTTTCCACTTAAAGCTCCACAGAAGTCGGGTCTAGCCTTGTTTAGGCTGACTCTTCCCTCTCTTGTCTTGAGTATCAAGCTTCTCTATGCTTTTGAAATGTTTACAGTCTCCTTATGTTTCTTAATTTCTTGAAACTCCTTTGCTACAGCGATTTTTGGTGCTTTGTCCTACCTCTGTGGAGGTCCCTGCCTTGGCCCAGCCCTGTCCAAGGTACTGGAGCAATGGCTGGAACTCAGGTGGGCTTCATGCTAAGATGAAATGCCTCTCATGGATGGGCCAGCAGCAAGAGCCTTCACTTGTTCTCAGCCCTTGCTGTCTCCAAATAAATCTTATATTCTATTCTTACTGAAGTTGCTAGAGAGGGAATAAGTCATGTTATAGTCAGGCATCTGTCATGGCAAGCCAAGATGCTGACTTTTATACGAGGAAACAGAAGCTGGAGGGGCTAATGTGTGCGCTGGTTTAAAGGAAGGAATCAAGTTGTGGAAACAAGTGAAGTGTTTGTTGAATAGTGGGGGCTAAATTAATTGTGTGCTAAAAGCAAAACAAAGAAATTAAAAGCAAATATATATATATGGAAAAAAGGTCATTAAACTGAGTTTTGGTGAGGTTGATAGAACTGAAGAGTTCATGTTCTAAGTCTGAAAAATGTTCATTAAATATCCCAGGAAAGGGGAAATTAATGAGAAAATTTACAGATGTGAAACAACCCAGGAAGAAAGTCACAAATTATCTGAGTCTGTCAGACATGTGAAGATAAAGCCAGGTATTCAGAGGAAAGTTTTGTATTAAAGAATATATGTAAAGATAAAGGACAAATTTGCAAAGGTCAAGTTTCTTTAGGAGTGACAGGAGGCACTAAAGAAAACAAAAACACTCTTAAGCACATAGAATTGCAAGGGGAAAAAAAGACATAATTTGCAGTTAGAATGTAACAATGTTAAAGATAATGTAGGTATTGCCAAATCTAAACAAGTGCTCTGCTGCAGTTTTTGAGCTCAAATTGTGGGAGAAGGTGGAATGGATGGCAGGAATAGAGATGCAAGTAAGCAAGGCAATAAACAAAATTGTGAATGAGAAAAGGAAATTTGAATTAAAAACAAATTGAGAGATTGAGTTATCCAGAAGCAGAAGTACTGTGATGGCATATGAGGAATTGAAGGGTCAGGAATTGCCGCTTGGGGAGAAGCATTAAGGAGGGGATGAGGAAATGCATAAAAAGTCTGAGGAAGTTCAGAGAAATTGCAATTGCCAGGAACTGCAAAGGAAGAGGGAATGTGGCAGTGTTCACACAGGAAGTAGGATGAAAACACAGGCCTGAAAATGTGGGGGCAGGGCTAATGTGAAAAGGATCAGTGTAGCAAGGAGGCAAGCAGGAATGTAGGGAAGGGGTAGTGGTGGAGGACAGGGAATAATGGTGATAGTTGTATCCTGCTGTGTAGTTTTGGGGTGGAAGAAGAGTTCTGTATGTTCCCCAGAACATGGTATGTGATTCTAAGAATTATGCAGACTTTATGAGATATTACACATATCTCAGTTTTATTTGGAAAGAGAAAATAATTTACCTTACAGGGGAGAATTTACTGATGGAGGAACTGAGATAGAGTGTTGTAACTGAATAGGCTTTTTCTTATGAGCAGTGGTGCTTTGCAGGAAATTAGCTTGGGTGGTGTGATTCAGTACTTTTCATCTCAAGTATTTGTTTTCAAGTGAGTAGGTGTTGGACAGAATTTGAAAAATTTGCTTCTTTGTGTGTGTGAACTCTGCTTCACAAAAATATTTACTATGTAAGTGACATACTGTGCAGTGAAGTGTATTTCTTTGGAATATGTTCTTTAAGAGATGGCTGTAAAGGTTAACATGAAAGAAGATATAGTATAAATTCTAGCATCTGACTTGTTAAACCAAGAGGAAATAGAGAACTGAGGGAGAAGGCTGAAACTCTGCTTGTTGTCTTGGAGCAGTGTGGTGTTCACAACCATCTGCTGTTTGTGGACTCCTCAGCTAGCCCTGATTAAAGATCAGATTATCAATGTAGTTCTAGCCTGAAATCTATAATTCTGTCTAGGCATTATGCTAAGTATGTGTAGATACATCAAAACAGCTGAAGTGATTAGAGCTGAACAAACTACTTTAACATTCCTGAAAGCTTTGTACTACATTTAAAAAGCATATAGGAAAGGAAAATGGTAGTGAAGGGTAGTGGATGTTCTAACAGATTTTCTCATGTTTTATGATTTCTGTTCGTTGTTACTGAAAGATTTATTTCCTAGAATATGCAGTTTCATGGAAACTTAGGTTGTATTCTAGGGAAGTCAACTCAGAAACAAATGCATTTAGTAATCATTTAAAGACCCTTCAATCAAACAGGATTATGGTTTGGCAATTGCAATAGAAGTAGAAATTTCCTTAGCATTTGCAAACACATAACCCCTGCTCCATAGTCACATGCAAAACATGCAGTGTGGAGTTTTGCAAAGCACATATTTTTAATAATTTGTTTATTTTCCAGCACTGTAGGTGTATGTTACACAACAATAGAAAAAATGCCAGCAGAGTCCTCCTATGCTCTGAGCTCCATGTAGACTAGATGCTAATAGTGCTGATGAGAATAGCATTGAAGAAGCAATGAAGTAGTAAATCTTTTGTAAGCTGCTTTTTGTTTGGTTTCATTCTTCTGCTTAGTTCACTCTCTTCTGTTGCTTAAATGGTCTGGATGTAGATGACAAGCTTTTCATATAAGTATTTCGAGCCCAGTCTGTTCTGGGGATGGAGTGGTCATGTTTGCCACTGCCTTCTCTGTCCCCCAGGCCATAGGGATGTGGCATTGGTGTCAGGACACACGGTGCTTGGTTACATATAGATTCAGGCGTTTGTCTCTTCTGCTTCGATCAGTTGGTTCAGTAGCTCTTTCCTATTCATTTAAGAACAGAAGTTCTGATTGACCTGGACATGCTTCTCTGTTCTAAGTTGCTTCAGTTTTAAATGCAGAAGTTCTTTGTCTTAGGTAGTGTTTTGTCTTAGATAACAATTGTGCATGAATTTACCTTCCTAATGCTTCATTGATGATACGGGGAAGTACCATCTGTTACATTTGATAGATGCCTTCCGTGACATGAACTCTCTCATTATTTTGGCGAAGTCCACTCTGGGGATAAAGCTTTTGTTTTTGCATCAATATTATGTAAATGAGTATTGTATATCTACTGTTTGGTACACTAATAATTGTGTTAAGTTATACTTAAAGCTGCTGAAATTTCAGCAGAATTTAATACCATTGCTTTCAAGATTGTGATAGTGTCCTGTGATTTCTGTGCTGAGCACCTAAAATGAATGGCAGGTCAGATGTATTATTTTGTTTAAGTGTATTGATACTGAGACCATGCAGAGGTTTTCAAAGGTATAATGAATTACAGAGAAGTTGGAGTGAAAATCACAGGCTGAAGTCTGGAAGCTGCTATAGAACAGAAATAATTTTATAATGTTTTAAGAGAAAATAAATTTTATCATTTGACACTGGGTTTTATGTGTAACAATATATGATTAGTATTATAGATAGATGCTGTTAATAAATTTCTACCCTGATAATAGAGAGATGATGGCCAATGTGCTGCTTTACCTCTGATGAACCTTGTTTTGACAGCTGGTTCTATATGTCCCTAGGAATAGTTGGTTCATTTGAGGTGATTTGTCTTGCTTTCCTGAAGTCCCCTCTAGATACCTCTGCCATTCTTTGTTGTGGGAATATGGTGTCCTAAGAGTTTCAGGTGTGTCATAAACTAGATAGTTTGTGTGCTTTCTATTATCTTTCAGAATGGACACCCTGTATGTGTTTGCCAGAGATGTTTGTGGCATCGATTTATTATTTATTTCTGTTAAGGAGCTCTCAGAGGCCTATTAAGACAGAAGTTTGATTTTGCTATGCTGCTGTAGACTCTTTTCTAGGCTAGTTTCTTGTCCCTAGAATTACTGGATACTTAAAGAAGAAAAAGTCAAAGGAATGTTGGATGAGGAGGGATAGATCAGTTTATGGCATCCAGCTGATCTGTGCACACACTGCAAATGTTCTCATTTTTAGCATAGAGTAAGTACATCATGCAGAGGAGGAAACGTAACTGTTTAGTTTTTCATTGCTTTGTAGAGATTGTAACAGGAGTGTCTGGCTGGTTCAAGTAGAGGTTTTGAAGACTACAGATACCAAATTAGACCACTAATATGGGAATTTCTGAGTATCTGGAAAATGTTTTGATTTGTTAATTGCTTGCATAAGTAACTAAAAATTCTCTTTACAAAAGCTTATCACATGCAGAATAAAAGGGCATTATGTTCTGCAAAGATTAATTCTTGTTGCCTTTGATGGTGTCCAAAAAGATTTAATACTGGGGAAAAGAGTTACTGAATTAAAAAATCTGCAAAAGGAAAATCCCACCAGCCAGCTCATCATAATGCTGTTGAATGATACAGGGTAAAGATCAGCCTCTTCCAACAGGTGGACTCCAAACTATGAATGGCTTTGATGAATGCTGACAGCAGACAGAAATGCAAAAACATGAAGATAGAAAAAAGTCTCTTGCTGGGTGAGGACCAGAGAATTTTGACATGAGTAAAGGGTTGCTAAATCTTACTCGTCTATTTAAGCAGTCATCACTGGAACTTTAATCCTGTTGCCTATATTACTTTATTTTACATGGTGATATATCTTAGGATGTTGAACATGTAATATTAAATAAATAGAGATGAATATCAGGAATTGCCTACTGCAACTGAAAAAATATACAACAATTAAATATTAAATAAGAGAGTTTTATTTACACAGCCTCTGTTTATAAATGAGCAACTGTAAAGAATAAGTGCATCATCTATTACATTGCTTATGAGATCTGTATTTAAAGTCCAGTCATCTTGTCTTTGAAAGCAGATAGCTGCAGTGTTGGAGAAGGAAAATATATTTCTCAGTGTAAAAATTGGTTAATGCAGGAAGTGGATGTGTTCTGGAGAAAGAGTTGGCATAAGCAGCTTTCATTCTTTTTCTAAGCATGAGATTTGATTTCACAAAATTGCTTGATGTCTGTTCCCCAGATAAGTATCTGTTGCATTTCTAACTTTTTGTAGTGAGGGAAGCCTGTGGAAATCAATTAATACACAGATACAGCATCTGCTTTGTTTAGTGTGAAACAGTCTCATTTAGTGACTTGTATTAATGATGTAACATTTTGTATCTCTGAACCTCTGATTTGCGATTTCTCTTCTGATAGAAGTAGTCTGTTAGAGAATTCTGGTTTTTAGGCATCCCTTCTTTGTATTAATAAATGCATTGTACAAAGTCATCATGCTCAGGTCTGGTTTTATACACAACATAGAGCAGTTCCAAATTCTCCTGTCATTTACCTTTGCAGCAGAATTGCCTTGCACTTTCAAGTATTAATTTCTCAAAGCACAGTGGTGTTACTTTTTTCCACCGTACATATCCTTAGCTCAAGAGTTTACTATGTTCTTCTGCCAAATACACCAGTGCTTGTTTAAAAAGATTGCCTTGGCATTGGGCCCACAAGAATCACAAGCCCAGATGCTGGAGAAATAATGCTTTTGTGGAAAGGGACGTTTCAGAGATGATTCTGCCATAAACTCTATCCTTTTTTTGCAGGTTTGTCTCTGAACCTTCAGTCTCTTTAACTGACAGGTCTCACACCTAAGAGCTCATTTATACAAATTAACTATCATAGCTACTGCAGTTTTTCACATGCAAGTAAAGTAGTTGCCCCAAATTAAAGGTTTTTTTAAATTACTATTGTTCTAGGATACTTTCAGAAGCTAAAATGCCTTGCCCCAGACTATGCCTGTAAGGGTTTTTTTCCACCCTTTGTGTCAACCCCTCTGTGAATGTGCAAGGTGATCAGTGGAAGGAAACTGGAGAGGTTTTAGAAAAGAAACTAATACATTGAAGGAGGAAATGACATAACAGTAGGAGAATGGAAAGAGGATTCTGGAGAGGGATAACATAATTTAGGAAGTTTTTTTACCACCCTCTGTAACAGAAAAGTGGATTGAAGCCAGTGGTGTTGACAGTTCATTTCTAGAAGAAAAATAACAAACTGAGACAGAATGTCTGTGGATATCTCTGATCTTTTGAGTTAGCAAGGATTAATTACAGCAAATATCAGATTGCCTGTAAAGATACACCAGGAAAGCCAAACTATTGTGCTTCCTGGATACAAGTATAAAAAACTTGCTGTTGTTAATTTTAAAACAAGACCAGTCCAGAGAGGCACAAGAGCCTTGTCTTGTTCTGCTGTCTCTACAATAACTCCTTGTTTGCCTCTCTTTTCTTTAACTGACCAAGTTTCTTCCTGTGCACTTTTGTTTCTGGGAAGGATGTTCCTATATGTGTTCAGCATCTGCAGCAACCTCTGGCATTTTTACTTATTCTGAAATACTGGAATGTATGAAGTGCAGGATTTATGACTGTTGAATAGCCCAATGTTTTAAAGCAAATTGCTAAAATTGAGAGTAAGATATGATTTTATTTTAAAGAAATAATACTAGGATAACTATGTATAGTAGGTCAAATATCAGTGTGTTAATATTTTTTTGTGTATTTGTCAGATGTTTAGTATAGGGAAGAACACATAGGGTCCTAGGA
>VZTT01058543.1:56538-71116 GCA_013400855.1 Buphagus erythrorhynchus | reverse complement strand
ATTAAACAATAATCATATTCAATTATCAAACAATCGTTACATTTAACAATCATATCATTTATCATATGATGATTACACAGGTGTAGCTTCACATGATCTGGAAAACACAAAGATCAATATTCGTTCCCACGGCCTAGCTCCCTTTCCCAGGCCTACCAGACCCAACCTTCCTTTCCAGCCCCTGAATCTATTGTATGCAGTTCCCATGATTTTTAGAAACATTTTAACCTTATGCTATCAGCTTCACCCAGGGTTTTGGAGTGTGAAGAGCTGTTACAGCAGATCATATGTTCCTGGAGGAATATTGTGTTTGTGTTGCCGGTTTCCTCTCCCACAGCCAAACTCCACCTTGGGGAATGGCTTCCTTGTCCTCCTAGAAGCAATCAAAGAAAGCAGAAATCTCACTAAAATACTCAAAATTATTGCTTATTTTGCATATTTGTTTGAAAATCTGATAGCAAGGTTGGTGGCCCAGTTTGTCAGCTCTGTGAGAGACCATTGTGCCTACCAGACCCATAAACAGGTGTGGGAGAGGGAGGGGTTCTCGTCTCAGTCAGGCATTTGCCATGCTTCACATCTGGCTTACTAACACCAGCTTCAGCTGATCAAGCTGGGGCTTGAATTTGACAGACAGAGAAATACCCTGCAGCTGTCTGAAGAGCCACTCTGCTCCCTGTGTGCAGCTCCACAGGACTGATGAGGCTCTAAATAAGGAGCTGAGATCCCAGATTGCTGGGGCTTATCTGGCCAAATCCCCATTCTCAATCCCTCTCATCTTGAACAAAGGAAGGCTGAGAGAACCGTCTTGGNAGATTTTCAAAGAGGGGCTGGTTGTGTGTATGCAGTAGCATCTAGAGGCTGTGCTGCATTTGGAGCTCTTCTGCCGCACTCTACAGATACACACACACACACACACACACACATATATGTATCTATAAAATCTCTCTTATGTTCTTTACATTAAAAGGACATCAAGCTCGAAAACAGAGACTTTCAGCAAAAAAGTATGCTGGAGGTGACCTAAGACTAATACTGGAAAGCACCCAAACATGGTTATTGCTTTCATCCTAGCACTGGTGGGGGTTGAATAGCTTTTCCATGAACGTACCTGTTAAAGAATATGACCAACCATGTGAGTTGCTGGATCTGCACTGTACTTGGATCATTTCCACTGGCCACTATGGGTCATGCAGGCTTTGGCTATGCTTTCCTGCTTGTTGTGCTTATGGACAGTGGCTGCAGCCTGAGGGATTTTGTCACTGACATGATTCAAATTAATTTTCTCCTGTATATGCTAAGGATAACTGATGCACTGGGAGATCTTGGTGTGATCTAAAATCCCAAGCAAGTTATTTCTAAGGGTTGCAGCACACATTATGAGTAAACTGCTGGGTAGAGGCTCTAAAAGTGATATTAGAAACAGTTAAAATGCAAAATTCTTCATACAGTTTTTATTGAGTGGTATTTCAAGGAGTTTATAATTGCAGTTCTGACAGCTGTTGCTGAGATTAGCAGTAATCTTTCCTTCCTCTTTTGTGCATGACATATCAGTACAATCCTCATAAAGTCTGTAATGCATTTGTTAAATTTCTAGGTGAGGTGGCAGAGTATAAATAATTAATCCAGGGAGAAACAAATATTTAACAATGTTTCCTTCCCTTTTTAGAAAGCCACATTTTCTCTGTATAATACAACTTCATTGGCAAGAGGTGCACTAGGTGCTGAATCCACTAGTGAAGACAGTCCCTGTCCTCCAGGTTACATTGTAGTGGATGTTCAAGTAGCAATAATTAATTTTGACTAGCTACTGAAGTCTTTGTATTCAGAATCTTTAGCTTGCTAATATCATCTACATATCAAGAATTGTTCCAAAAATTCTTTTGCCATCAATATGTCTTTGTTGTCGTATATTTAAAAACATTTCTGTTAGACCTTAAGTTTCAGGATAAATTTCTCAACTCTATCTGCAGTCCTATGAAAAAATAATTTTTAAAATCTATGATGATACCCCTCTAACAATATTACAACAAGGGCGCTGGTCTTCACAACCACGTTTGTTTTCTCACAGCTCTTGTTTACTGGAGAGAATTATTTTGCAATTAGCGAGAGTGTAATAATTTGTAGTAAGCTGGTTGCTCTGATCTAATATCTCTGAAGCACAAGGCAGTTTTCCCCATTTTCAAAGGAGAGCAAAGTCCCTCAAAATGTGGATTCTCTCAGAGTTCAGGTGCACAGTCAGAAAATTTGTTTTAACACACTTTTTCATCATTGAAATTCAGGTCTAATGAAAGTTACATGCTCAGCCTCTTTGTATCTAAGTGAAAATTCCTCCAACTGTAGTTTTAGGGGGGAATAATTATTGAATAATTAAAATTTAGATATTGTTTTTACATTGTAAGGTACTCAAGACACTTCTGTCTGTTATTTTAGGGGGTCATAATTGTTGAATCATTAAAGTTTAAGGAAATAGTGTGATGTTTTTAGGGAAAAGTTATAGCTGTCCCCTTGAAAAAATGGAAAGAAATGAGGTACGTCCATACATATGTGAATATGAAAGCAATATCTAATTTAATTTCAGATATCAATAGTACAAGCATCTTGTTCCTAATTACAGATTTTCTGTATTAAGACCTTATGGTAGCATATGCTACTTATACATTTTTAAAATACAGAATAGTCTGTTGGGAAAGCCTCTATCTTTGGGATGTGTAATGTGTTCAAGCCATACAAGAACACTCAGTCCTTGCAATGACCACATGAAATCATTATTATAATAGTCATTATTATAATAATAGTTATTATCATCATTTTCATGATCACTACTATCACACAGTAATTGTAGGAGGACTCCCGCTCCAAGCAAGTATAAGGGAAGTGAATTCTGCAAGGCCACTAGGATGGTAATTAAAATGAGAATTCCTACCAATAATTGCTGCATCTTGTGATTGCCTTGAGTCCTGTTCTGATGCACAGAGCTGTTCAGGTGGTGCTGAATGGCTGTGAATAGGAGCTGCCAGCCTGTATCTGGGTAGTGCTGTAACATGCTCTATTGTCTCCTCTTCTGAGGACCTCATCAAACTGACAGGTGTGGAATGGCAGAAAAGTGTTTGAAAATACAATTTTTCTGGTGTTTATCAGAAAATTAAAAAGGTATCTAAAATAAGAGAGTAGTGCAAAGATGGTCCTGAGAGAGATGTGTTGCTGGTTGCTCTTGCTCTGATCTGTCTTTACTCATCTGCCTGCTCAGACTCTCTTAAACAGATGAGACCCTATTAGTTCGAGTTTCTCATCACAGAAATAATGAATGAGGTCTGTGGGAGCATGACAATATATTTTCCTGTCATCATACAAAACCCTAAAATCTTTCTGACAAAATTCAAGGTTCTTCAGTATGGAGTCTGTCTTTCCAGTTTTTCTTTGCTTCCTTGTCATTGTTTTTACAAAGTATATAAAGTTTATGTTTTCTTATGGGACAGAAAGAAGAATAGATTATCAATTCCTTCAAATTAAAATGTAAAATTTCCACAGTAATGTCAGTTTTGTTGCAGTATTCCATGAACCTTTGTGCTTACACAGGTATAGATGGTTACCCCAGTGAAGGTGGTACAACAAGGTGGAAATGGATGATATTCAGCACTGGAGGGGATGGTCTCCCTTCAGCTCTTCCTTTCACACCAATAGCCTAGAGTCACCTAAATGGTACCAAAGAGTCCATACTTTTAACTGAAGAAATATGTGACATACAGGATGTTTTTGTGAAATTGTTGGACTAGAAACAGTCAGCTCGTCTGTTTGTAGCATCAGAGAAGTAGCTGTAAGGAATAGTTTTATGTTCTGTTGTTTATATATTTATTTGCAAGAAACATTCCATATATTGAAAAAAGAAATAAGATGCATTGAAAAAATTATTTGCTTGATTATGTTTAATATGTCATTAATATGCTTTCTGTGCCAAGGCTTTAGCTAAATCTTCTGTATGTCTCTATTTCAGTCATTAAAATCTGCATCCACCAATAATTACATCTCCCAGCATTTACATTTGAAGCACAGCCTGTACAAAACTGATGCATGCAACCAGAAGAGTTCACAGGAGGTCACTTGTCTGCCATTAGCATTCAAATACTAGCATTTTCAAGATGAGAAACTTTTACTGCAAAGTGGTAACAGGCACATAATCTAGTCTTTGTACTTCATCCTGTATATTTATGACTGCTTTTATTATTGACCCAAGTTTACAAGCTAAAGCTGTACAAAGGGAAAATGTCTTAATGCTCAGTGCAGTGCTTTTTCTACAAAAAGCAGTGACCAGGTAACAGGAAGGGAACATGCTATTTTTGAAACAAAGATGCAGCAGAATTATCTATTATCTATTTTAATATTGAATAGGTAGATCATCAAATCCTTCTTAATAATCGTAGAATCCTTCCTGGTAAGGGGAGGCTTCAGGAAGATCTAAGTGCAAACAATCTCTCTGGAACTTAATCTTTCAACAGGTCAAAGGAGAGTAGAGCAGAGGCTGAATATATAAAAGAAAATAATCTCCCTTCCTCAGTGCAACATCTGCTCCTTTTTATTTGCCAGAGGCTACTCCACTGCTGCTTCCCACAGCTAATAAAATGAACTAAATAGATTGAAAAAGTTCACCGCTATTTTTTCAAATACTTGTGTTTTATACAATTAAAACTGTATGTGAGTGACATGCTGAGAATGAGTTTTGGAGGGCCTATTTACATAGAGGCTCAAATTTAAAAATTCCTGTGTAAAACCTTGTTTGCAAAGATGATGCAAATGGTCAGCAGAAAAGCAGGTGGATAAGAGGAGAAGAACAGATAACACACAGCAGTTTAAAAGAAAACTTCTTGATGAACTAAGCTCTTTGAATTAACTGCTTGTAGTGAGAAGTCCATAAAATGATAGTTTCTATGGAATTTGTTCTTTCTCTGGCCAGGAAATCTTCATTGGTTCCAGATAACAAAACCTGGAGGGGAGTTGCATGGTCATAATACTAAAGAGTGAGTACTTGTACTGTGCTACTATGCTGGAGACCTCTAGAAAAGCTTTAGATGGGAGGTTGCTATAGTTTCCTTACTCATAGCTTTGGAAATGAAGTGAAGGGAAATGAAAGAATGAATTGAACTGGGAAAACAGGGAATTCAGTAAAACTCTGAGATATGCAGCAACTCCAAATGCTGATCTCATGCATCTTTCTACAAAAAAAAGTTTGTATATGTTTGTATATGTACATATATACTAAATTATAAACCTTCTAAATATATAATAAACTGTTAATTATTAATATATTGTTTACACATATGACATATAAAAATTATCTCACACTCTGTGTATCTCTGTATACATATATTTTTCTATTTAAAAGCATGTAAGTGTAATTGAGGAATAACCTCCCCAGTTTGTACAGCTTGAATAAATTTGGGAGGTAAAGCAGGAAAGCTAATGATATTCTTTCTGGCAAAGAAACATGAGACTCGATAAAAGCAAGAACATAATCTAATAACAGATATACTTTTGTTTATTGCTCACTAACCTCCTGGGCTTATTGTTCCCACAGATACAATATTTCTAGGGAAGCAGCAGCATTTTCCAGCCCCACCTTGTCTGTGCTTTAGTGTGTCAGGACATAAAGCCTCCTCTTCTCCTTCCTCTTCCCCTTCTTTTCCCCTTCCCCCTCTCCCAAACCATGGTAACAGAATTAAAATGAAATTAAACAGAGCTATAGCTCTCTTTAGCTATAGTATCTTAAAATAACTGTTGTATTTATAGGTAATGTGTACCTTCCTCCAGAAAGATTCCTCTGGAAACCACAAAGCCCACCTGGGCTAAAGTATTGATTCACTATATTTGATCCTATTAGAGAAAAACTCTGTTTGGGGAAAATGACAGTCCCTGTTCACGAAATCGTGCTATACAATTCCTTCTTTTATGGCTTGCAATTTCTATCCCAGAAGTTTCCAGTTCTTACTGATAGGATATTAGAATGTCCAGACGGCCAGACACTGGGCACTCATCACTCATTCTTTACACAGTTTTTTTCCCCCAGATGCATCTGATCATAGAATGTCTTATTGTTTTTTGTTATTAACCTGAAGTCAGAAAGGTGCATGTACAGCTGGTCAGACTGGGAATTAATCCATGGTTATGATACCGGTTTGAGTTTTGCCTTCTTTTTCTTTTATATTTTCTCTGTATTTTCCATACCTGTATTTGTAGCTTTGTAGCTTGTATTTAGTGACTCGTTTTCCCAGTACTTTTCCATGGCCTTTCCCTAAGCAGAAAGACAAAACAAATTCCAGAGCTCCAAGCTCTGGGGAGTACAAGGCTCCAGTGCTATATTGGTTTTTCCTGGGAGCCAAGGCTGAGAGCAACTCTTGGAGATACATTTTCATGGACAGAGTACAACTGGTGCTGAAGGGGGGCTCCAGAGAAGGGGCTTGACCTGGGGAGGAATTGCATCACCACTTGTCCTCCTAACTGGTGCTTTTTATCCATTATGCTAATTTCCTAAAATCTATAAATATGTTCTCACCCCTGGGAGAGGTCTTTTGTGGACCTCCTTACTATATGACCTCCTTGTTGAAATTATCTTAAGTTTCATTTCCAGGTTAGGAAAAAAGCAACATTTAGCAACAATCTCTCTCAGTGCCACTTTCCATTTTATGTGGCCTTTGTGTAGTCTTGTTCAAGATGGGAAGGAATAGATTTATGCTAAAATATGGAAGACAATGCAAATTTTGAGCTTCTTCCAGAAGGGGATTGCTGTTTAAGAAGCTGGCCTGTGTGGAGAAAATCACTCAGCCTTCTCTTGAAACCTGGGGCATGCCAGACAGCTACAAGACTAACTAGAGAGCTGTAAGGAATCAGTACAACTCAAAAGGGAGATGTTGACCTTAAATGACCTTTTTTCAAACTAGCACTAGATGAATATGAGGTCTGCTGGAGACTAGATAAAATCATTACAAGATGGTTGAGGAAATACCCAACCAAATGCCAGACTGGTGATCATTTGGAAAAGCCCAAGTCTTGGTGGATCAAGACTGGGAAGGTTCCTTCAGTCACCCTCCACAACATGCCCAGGGGAGAGAAGCAGCAGACAGCAACCCTGGAAAGCGAAGTTGCCCTGGGTCAGAATTTATCATCCACCATGACTGGCATGGGCACATTCTGCAGCCACCACCAGGGTGGTTGGTCCAAGCAGGACTTCCCAGGTGCTGCCCCATGGAGCTGCTGGTGGAAGGAAAGGCAGTGGCTGTGTGCCAACAGGCAGGTTGGTGACTGTGCTTGGTGTTTGGATGGCTGTATGTGCCATTTTCACATGAGGTCACAGAACTGTTTGTGTGGCAAAAGACCTCCCCTTCGTCTACTCTGAGCTCCCCTGTGCAGTCTGTCCTTTCATAAGCAGGAGTCTGAAAAACATGCATGTGGGATGAATAATGCATTTATGAAAGGAAATTTGGGTGGCATTTTGTGCTTTCCCACAGCTTCAAAGGGAGTATTGTTTATCAGCAGTAAAAGGGGACAAGCTCACTGATATCCTCTAGCAGCACACCAGACTTCTGTGTTTGACCAGGGCAGCTGATGCCCAGCATGGCCAAGAGCTGGCCCCACTGTGTGGCAAATGGGATCTTCATACTTCTTCAGTGTTTCCTCAGTGCTCCTTAGAGAAAACCACTGCAGTACAGAATGGCTAGGAGCTGGGCAAGGATAGGAGGACACTTCCACTCCAAGTGGAGGCTGAGCAAGAAGTCCATTGTATGGAGAGAATACTGCAGTAAGTTCTATGGATCACTGTATATTCAGAAATTGATGCTTTGCTCAGTGCAGAATAGGTATTTCTGTAAAAAAGCACTTGGAAACCTGTTTTTCCTAAAGCAAAGACATTTTATTTATTGAGCAGGTTCTATACAAGCTGATGTTTTTACACTTTTTACAGTAACATTGATTTTTCCAGATTCCAGCTTAGATTCTCAGATAGAATAAATCACTGTCGCTTCTAAAGAGCTACCTATGCTAAAGCTTCACTTTCCTTCAAATGAGCAACTTCAATTTACACTGGCTCTCAAACTGTCCTAACAAGTTACAAGTTAATGTCTCAGTGATATTAATATAAATTTAGCTGAATGTTGTGTATGCTCTTATGAGTGAGGAGAACAATTACCTTATTTCCTCCCTTTCAGCACTCTTCTGACTAGAAGCAAGCAGAAATAGTTCTGCAGAAGTGATAGACTTATGTCTTAAATTGAACGTGGTGTTCAGTAACAATAAGGGTGAAAACTGGATTATAATTAATTCTGCTCTGTGTGAGTGGATGTGGAGTTTTAGAAATAAACCCTTAGAAACAGATAAAACCATTCTAGAAAGAGGAACTTTTGACCTGGGAATTTACAGACCAATATATGTAACATTTGGAAGGTTGTCCATTATCACTTCTGCTTTATTCACTCAAGTGCTGGGTTAAAAAATAAAAGTGCTTCAGCTGAAACTACTATGTGATAAGGAAAACTTAAACTTGGTATTTATGTTTGCATCTCTAGTCCAGTTTTTTTTGGATATTGAGATCTCTCAAGGACTATTAAAGTCAGAACATAGTTTTTAGCTTTTCAGACAAAATCCTTTTTTGTTGAGCCTTTCTACTGCACTTCTGGCTGAGAGGATCTTCTCCTATTAGTTAAAGGCACCTCTGAACTTCTCCAGAAATGCAGGTTTTACAAAGAAGGTGGGTGAAAGATTTTGAAACATTTTGTTGTGAAGAACCCCTTCCATGTGTTCTCCTTATCATTCAAAGAACTTTGCTGTTACATAAATTTGGCTCTGTGGCCTAAGAACATGAACTGAAGGACTGAACTGTGTATTTATTTATATAGATATAAAATATATAATTNATAATATATATATTATATATAGATAGACGTGTAAATATACCTTGGTTATGTAACTGCTTGAAGCTGTATCTGTGGGTGAGAAATAAACAATCAACACAAATAAACAAAAACACAAATAAATCAAATATTCATAATGAATTCTAAGTGACACACTGTGCCTATCAGAATGAGAACATTTAATTTACATTGACAGAGCTACAATAATGGAGACATCCAACAGGGAATTAACCCAACTTCCTTTCTCTTCCAGAGGCCCATTTGTTTAGTTACAGCCCAAAAAGGTGCCTCAATACCCTGTGACCAGGCAGTTCAGGGGGTTGCTGTTTGGGAACTGGAGCTCCTGCAGGTGTTAAGGGCTGATGCTGCACAAAGCTCTGCTTGGCCCAGAGCAGATGGACTCACTATGGATTCAGGAGCCTGGATTGGCACTGTGGTTGCCTGCAGCCTCTCTTACCTGCTGTGAACTTCTGTGCAGGATGTTGGACCCGTGTTACAAGCCCCTGTGCAGAACATGAGGAAAACTTGGTTTTTGTGGTCAATTGAAAGCATTAATTTTATCTGGTTTCTGAGGAGAAGGCAGAAAGTTGCAGCAGAAATTCAAAATAAATTCACACTGACACAATGTCTAAGCCCTGCTTTATGTAGCTGTGAGCTGAGGTGACACAGCTGCAGTGACACCTGTAGTTTATATGACAGTTCCATAGGCTCTATGCCCAGTTGGTTAATTTAAAACCCCTTTGCTATCTGAACTGGTGCATTAGATGTGTTATGGGAGTACTTTACATTCAAGGCTTGTAGATGACAGAATGATAGTTCTAGACTGTGGAGTCTGCTAACTTAAAAAAGGTGCAGGAAGAAGCCAGGCAAGCTTCCTTTTTTTATTTTTATCTATATCTATATATCTATATCTATATGAGCTTAAGACAGAGCTAGAACATACAGATCTTTGGGAAATACTCTGCCAGCAAAATAATGTCCACAAAAGTGACAATATGCAAAAAACATTTAAATCAGAATAATAACTCAGTGCTACCTAGACAGATTGGAGTTGGGGACAAACACTCTAAAATCACATTTAAATTGAAAAAATGCAAATGGGAGTGGAAGGGAGGTTGGAAAGTTCCATATCAAGCACAAACCTTGAAAAATGTAATGCCAAAAAATCTGTGTGACAGTGGGCAGCAGTTTAACTATAGATAGTGGTATAATAAACCCTTTCTAATCCTGTGATCCTGATTATGACAAATCATACAAATGCAGAGGAAAACCAGACAGGTTTCTGCTGGTCTAAAGGTACAGGAAAATACTATCAGAGGACATAGGTGATTTTTCTACTTAACAGATCTGTAAATGCAGTACACTTGACAGTTTAGAAATAATGCTTTTACGAAACAGGAAGGAAGAAAGGACTAATTTGCAAGTACAAACCATCTTCATTATTACAGGTTCAGCTAGATCAGAAGTTGGACTTGATGATCCTGAGGGGTCCCTTCCAACTCTGCAAATTCTATAATTCTATGATTCTAAAACTTTATGATATTAGCTTTATTTCAGTTAAAATTGGATTGATTCTTCTGAAGGTAAAAATGGAAATGCCATCTGTAGTTTGACTGATTATGCACTGAATTGTCTGGAATAGCTCTTGATGATTATTTTAATTTAGGCTACAGCATGTTTTTAGCTTTCCCCGAGTCTCAGATGCTTATAATGGCAGCACAGATGTACAATTGGAGATATGAAATGCCTGCTTCAGAAAGAATGTCTCCTCTCTTTATAGATATTTTCTCCTGAGTCTTAGCAACCTGGAGTGCCTGGGCAAGGAGCAGTTAATTGATATTTTGGCTCCAGGGAAGCCACATTTCCAGCAAGCAGGAATTAGGCCAGAGATGCTGTGCTTATGAGTTTGGCCCTTGGGATGTCTTGAGTCTCTGGGAGGAAATTTCTCCGGGAACCAAGGAAAGCCACACAACAGTTCCAGACTCAAACCCATCAGTGTAATTATTATATGTGGGTGTAAATAAGAGTGCTAGAGTGTTTACTACTAAGAGAAAAAATGTATGTTTAATCTCAAAAGAGCTGCATATGGTGGAAATTGCATTGTTCAGGCTTCTAAAATCAGAGAAGTGAAATATTACAAAGAATTATCCTGCCTAAAGAACTTTATTGGGTGGATGGATTCCTGCTTGATCAGTTTTACAACTAAAAGGGCAGTTGTTCAGATTAAATCCAGGTTCTACACTAGAAAGGGAAAACTTGAGTGGTGCTGAAATAAAACAGTCCAAATCAGGAACTGCAGAGTTTTATTATAATAACAACAAAGCAGGTCATTTGAGATGTTTGGATATACAAATTACATAACAAGAGTGATGCTGAGTGAGAGATGACACTCTATATTCCAAGGAAGTCATCATGCTTATAGCACCATGATACCAATTTGGTCTTTTAGCTGAGAGAACAAAAGCCTTGTGACTGAGCATTTGAAATGAGAACTCTGCTTGACATAAAATTTTGACATGTACAGCCGGAGCTACTGATTTATGAAGCCCTGAATTTGGCATACTTATTTTAAGAGGAATTGAAGATATGTGTGGCATGGATGTTCCTTTCTCTGCTTTAGTACAGTATCCAGGTATCAATTTTGTCAGGTTTCTTATCCCCAGGATGACAGGGACCTTTAAAGGGGATGTTGGTGTGGTGCACTCTCTTCTGAAGCTTGGGGACTGGTAAATCATGGAGCAAAAGGCTTTTTTTGAAGGAAAGGTCTGGACATGAACAGCAGTATTCTACAGAGCTGTGGTAGGTGCTAGCTTGGAGCACTGGAACACCTAATGATGCCTAATCACCACTGACACAGAGAAACTTACACTTCCCAAGTTACGTTTACAGAGTTTGTACAAATTTATAGAATGTATAAACCACATGCATGCAGGATCATGGGAACAGGCCTATCCTCACTGTCTAGTCCTTTCAAAACTTATTAGGAGCAGAAAGTAAGTACTGCTCTGCTGTGAAATCAGGAGGTAGCCATGTGTTTCAACAGCAATTGACTGAAACAGTCACTGACCTCTAACCAGTGATCTGATGTTTCCCGTGATGAATTCCTTTTGGCCAAACATAACTGTTATTCTTGTAGTGCTGTTGTTTAATCTGCTGTCGTACTTCACAGGCAGACGCAGATGCAACCAAAACTATTTTCTTTGTCCTTTAATTTGCTGTGGAAATATGGTAATTTAAAGACTAAAACACCAGCAGTAGAAACAGCCCAACTACTCCATAGGGTTCAGACTGATTCTTTCTATTCTCTTTCTCAGTAGTCTTTTGTGATTGCTGATTCATATTTCTGCTCCCCCACGGATTATTGGTCGCTTGTCTCTCTTTTCTGTCTGAATGCATGTTTTATCATTTCAGAGCCATGAGCACTTACATGGCCTGGCACAATGTAAATAGTCTCATGTGAAAAAACAAGCCTGTTTAGTTTGATTTTTCTCTTTTCGTGACATCTGGAAGATGCAGCTACTCAGACAGGCAGACTCACTTAGGACAAATCTCTCCACATAAAAGGCCTAGCGTGGACGACAGCGCTCTGCTAATTTGTTGTTTATCATGTTTATCAGACAGTTTCTCTGGCACTGCCAAACCCTGGAGACTGCTGGGATGGTTGGGCTCAGAGGCTGGTGGTTAATGGGTTGCACTGTACCTGGAGGCTGGTGAGAAGCAGAACATCAGAGGGGCCTGTCCTGGGACCTTTACATCTTTGTCAATCACCTGGAGGATGCAATATTGCACACTCATCACATGAACAGATGGCACCTGTCATCTGAAAGAGGTCAGTGAGAAAAATGAGTCACACCTATTTTCTTGGGAGCTTGCTGCTTTCAGAGACCAGGAGAAAAAACCAACACAGAATATTTGTATATATTTCAGTTCACCTTTTCCTCTATTTATTTTATTTTATTTTATTTTATTTTATTTTATTTTATTTTGTTTTGTTTTGTTTTGTTTTGTTTTTAATTTTATTTTATATGCATATCAGACTGGATTCCTTAGCATAATTATTAGAAATTAACATTACCCTCTACATCTGGATATTTTTTTCTAATGTCTGGATTTTCTAGTCTAATGGACTCTGATTTATGTGCAATGTTCAGAATTATGCTTCCTAGATTAGCAAAGACTGCATACAGCCTACAAAGTGAATCTGGTTTCTGGAAACTGTTTATAGGATGCTATAAAAATTGAAATATTTTTATTTGTATATATGGTATTTACATATGTCAAAGTTTGACCATCTCTTTAGTCAGAAATATTTTTTTCTTATTTATTTAGGAGGATTAAAATTTATGTTGTTTTATTACTACTCTCAGTCTACATTTCCCTTTAAAATGACAAGAAAAATTTCACATTCTTATTACCTCATTGCTTGTTGTCTGCCTCTCTCAAACATATTTTGCACTTCCTCAAGCAGTAAGTGCAAAAGATGTGCCCAAATTTGTTAACAGGAAATGTGCAAGTCTCTTTTGCTTGTGTGAAATGTATTCTATGTCATAAAGATCAACTGATATGTTTAATTCATACTGCAAGGTTTTAATCTGCTCATTTGACCTTTTTGATGTACTGTCAGTAGCACTGGTGCTTGAATAATGAATTTCATGTGTTCTAAGCACTAAACTGATTTACAGACTTCACAGTGGTTTTAAAAAAGCATCATGTCATTCAAGTGGTACTGAAAGAGAATGATGAAGTGTTATGGAGGAAAATGATAAATATTGCCTTTAGCAAATGTCAAAGATACTGAGGCAGATACTTTGCAAGAAGATTGACTAAATGTTTCTCTCTTTTCTATAAAGTATAAAAAGAATTCTTCAGTATCTTTTTATGAATCTTCTTTTCTCATATTTCTTGTGTATGCACTGGAGTCTGATATGTCCCAAATTTTGGGCCTAATGAGAACTGATACTCAAATAGAGTGGGAAAGATACAATAAAATCCATGGGACTGAGTCTATGTAGCAGGATTTTAGTGTTGGGGGGAGGCAGCAGGGATAGTCTCTCTGAGAAGAGCTTAGGAGCTGCTCCTGTGTCAGTTCCAGTGAGATCCACCATGGATCCATCATTGCCTAGAGCTGCACCCATCAGCTGCAGTTGCTTCTGAAGAAGATATTGAAGTAAGGGTAAAAAATGTTGTGCAGCAATTCAGAGAGAGAAGTGAAAACATGTGAGAGATACAGCTCTGCAGACACCAGGGTCAGTGTAGGGGGGGATAGGAGGTGCTCCAGGTGCTGGAGCTGAGATTCCCCTGCAGCCTGTGGAGAGGACCACAATGAGGCAGGATGTCCCCCTGCAGCCCGTGGAGGAGCACAGCAGAGTGCTGTGTGTCCTTACTGCAGTCTGTGGGGGATCCTGTGCTGCAGCAGGTGGATGTGTCCCCTGCAGACCATGCAGGATCCTGTGCTGCAGCAGGTGGATGTGTCCCCTGCAGACCATGGAGGATCCTGTGCTGCAGCAGGTGGATGTGTCCCCTGCAGAGCATGGAGGATCCTGGGCTGCAGCAGGTGGATGTGTCCCCTGCAGAGCATGGAGGATCCTGGGCTGCAGCAGGTGGATGTGTCCCCTGCAGAGCATGCAGGATCCTGTGCTGCAGCAGGTGGATGTGTCCCCTGCAGACCATGGAGGATCCTACAC
>VZTT01058543.1:20456-43269 GCA_013400855.1 Buphagus erythrorhynchus | reverse complement strand
TTATATTTCACCTAGTTATCACCATCTTATTGCCTTAGATATGCAGAAATAGTTGCGTTGCAAAAGTTAATCATTAAATATTTACTCTATCTCTTTACAAATTCTTCCCTAATATATATTTGTCTGGTAAAATATACTAAGCCACGGAGTAAACTAGCTCCTATGGAGTAGGAATTGCAGGGAGAATGGGTGACCAGGAAAACCAGCAGTTTGAGTGGAGGGTTAACAAGTCAAGGCAAACCCCAGGTGCATAAAACCAGTGTCAGCTCCCACGGGTCTCAGATTAATCCCAGTGCCAAGGGACTGGAGGCTCTCTGAGCCAAACCACCAGCTGGTAATTGCACAGCAAAGACTCATCAGAGCCCAGTTACTAAGAAGCTTCCATGGCAACATCATTGAAAGAGGACCTTCACCTAAAACCTGGCATGCCTGCATGAAGCACTTCCAGGAGCAGTGGGACTGATTTTTTTCCTGGGATTTGGCTCAACAGCAGGAATGCCCATGAACTCTGAAGAGACCTCATTACTTTGTTGCCACGGACATTCAAAGTAGGAGAAAATCTAATTATAGGAAGAGCTTATCTGCTTTTTCCCCCCATGACACCAATAGAAAGCCAGGAATGTAACTCTTTGCAGCAGCCTGAGGATAATTTAATTTTTTTTCCAGAGGCAACAAAGGTACAAGAGCAGGGGCCATTCTTCTATTGTCTGGGCTACATATAAAATGTAGAGTGTCGCTTCTCCTGTAGCTCTTCTCTTTTATTCTCTTCAGTTGCTAGAAGCTGGTCCTATTTTTCAGTATTCCTCATAATGGAGGGAAAGCTAATTGCCAGAGATATCCTTCATTGTTATGAAAAATATAAAGAAGAACCCCTCCTCGTGATCCTTTGCACTCAGTGAACCTGTCTATATAAGCCAGAACCTCATTTTCTTGGAATGAGGATTCATGCCTGAAATTGTCTAAGGTGATCTCCTCTGAGATGACACGTACTCTGTGGTTTCCGAAACAATACTGTGTGGGTCACTGATAGGCAGCATGAGAAGGATTCAGCATCTTCAATTCTGAAATAAATATTTTAATCTTGTTACACTCACATGACTATTCCAGAACAGTAGGACATAATTTTCCTTGAATAAGTTTTTTTAAATGACTTTTAGCCTTTAGTCTAACAATTTTAACATCATAATTAGTAAATTTATCTTGCTAGAGGACTCATAATTTTATCTGAATTTATTGCTGACTAGCTGAAAAAATAAATCTTATCTGAATAGTTTTTGACACTTTCCTAACTCTTCATTAATTTAAAAGATGTATCAAGCATTCTACAAGTATTGTGTGAATTTAAAGTACACAATATCCTATAAACACTTGGTAAAATCAAGGTAAAAATAAATTAAAATCAACAGTTGAAAGTTCAGATTTGAACGACCTAAGTAATACACTCAGATTCACACCTAAAAATATAGCAAGATGGTTTTAACATTTACATTGAAATATGAAAGTTTTATTACTGGAATATACAGGTTAAATTGCTATAGGAAATTTAAATATGAATATTCTGGATGAAATGAAGAACATTACTGGTGGACCAGGCTCATTTGGTCAGCATGTAGGAGATCAAGGCAGGTATAGTATCTGGTTTGGAGCAAGGAGGTGAGTCTGGGCTTTCCACATGTCTAGCAATAATTTTGGTTGATAGACTAGAGCAGCAATCTGTCTTTCTCCATACTTGTTTATCTATGATGGGCTGGCCCCAAGAGAAAAGGCTAAAGCCTAGAAGTGCCATTTGCCAGCCTCAGCTGCTGGAGCTCCCTGTCTCTCAATCACCCTGTAAATGTCTATGCATCCATTTTCCATTTTTGGTAGTAAAAATGTGCCATGGAAATAAATGGCTATTTTGTTCAGGAATGAGTTATTCACAGATCTTAGAACCATAGAATACTTTGATTTCAAGAGAGTTTTAAAGGCCATCTAAGTCCAACCCCCTGCAATGAGCAGGGACACTCTGAACTAGATCAGAGTGCTCAGAGCCTTGTCCAGCCTGACCTTGAATGTTTTCAGGGATGGGGAATTTATTGACTCTCTGGGCAATCTATTTTTTTCTGGCTTGATGAAAACCTGCTACATGAGACAGAGTTTTGCCAGATGATCACAGCACAGTCTCATGGAATTTGTCTGGTTTTTGTGCAAAATTGCTTAGCGGTGCACCTTATTGAAAAGTGTTTACATTCTGATAAACTTTAGGCATAACATTGGCTTTAATTATGAAGCAGATTCTCTTAGAAACTGTATATCTGAATAAGAAACTGACAGACAGGTTCAGTTCTTCTAAGGTGAGTATTTTCTAGGAGAGTTTCTGTCTGTATGATCAAAATAAAATCATGGGTTACATGCCAGGAGCATGACCAGCTATATGCATGTCTTGTGTTTTCTAAAGCTAATCAGTGCTTTTTTTTGTTTGTTTGTTTGGGGTTTTTTTTGTGTTTTTTTATTTGTTTTTTAATTCAGCATATTTAATGCATTGTCCTTCAATAGTCTTCATGGATGAGCCCCAAATTATTTCACTTTCTTTCATCTGTGTAAGATGCCTGACTGGCCAACTCTCTCTACTGGTAGAAAGCAGCAGTTTCTGTCACTGTGTGACAGAGGAAGCATGAATTCTCAGACAGTAAAGACACACGTGTCTTCACTTAAGTCATACTATTACAGCAGTGAAAATAAAGCCATTGGGCAATAAAATACTTTATATTCTTGAGATTTCAAAGGATCTTTGCATTTATTAAAGAAATCCTTTGATATGTAGAGCAATTACCAACCTAAACTATTTAGTAATCTTCTTTCACTGCAGTTGAAAATTGCTTTGGAAAATTAGCTGGTATGAGATTCTAGTTTATTAAAATAAAAAGAGACTGTCTTGGTGCCATTTACTCTATGAATATGCTGACTATTTGTAATAATAGGTACTTATACTATCAGTAAATGAGGTGAAATCAGAAAAAAGGTCAAGACAACCCATTCACAGGGCATATTCAGTGTAATGATTAAGTCCTCGATGATTTTCTTTGTTCTCCTTCTAAATTGTTATTTCTCACTTGGTATTTCTTCTTGATGCCACTTGGTTGCACTGATGCCTAGTCAACATTTTCTCGTTCTGTAGGTTTTGTTCAGCTCGGGTTGCTTTTGTAATATTCTCTTATACTTCTATTGATTTTCTTTTCATTCCCCTCCTCCTTGTCTTTTAGAAATTAAATTTTTAGCCCGGTATTTTTACTCCATGAGCAGTATCACTGAATTTAGTTGTGCTAAACACAGCAAGTAATGACAATAAAATTTGACTTAGTGTTTAATGTGTCTCACTAAGTACCTTCTAAATGGAGCCTGAGTTTTCCAGCTTTATACTCAGCTCAGCTTTAAGCAATTGACAAATTGATCCGAGGCTAATTTTCTTCTTGCATTGCTTATTTAAACAAATGCCTCAAAAGGAGCACTTCCATATGCTGCCAAGCATTGGCAAGAGTTTTCAGATTCATTTTCACACTTTGTAACCTACTTTTTAGTAACAACATCAAACAAGACAGTGTAGAATGACCATTTGTCCTCTCTGTGACATTTATACATGAGCTTAAGTGTTGTTTTTTACTTTATCAAACATGCTGAAGCAAAAGGCTGCAAAAGGCTTAAAATACGTACCTTGCTCTTGCTTGACACTGCTAAGTAGTTGTGAGCATGGCTGCCCACAGCTTGGATGAATTTACCCTTGGCTGAGTAAAATCTGACTGGATGGCCAGTCCCAGAGAGTGGTGGCAAATGGAATTACATCCAGTTGGTGGCTGGTCCCAAGTGATATTCCCCAAAGCTTAGTTTTGGGAACATTCCTGTTGAATACCTCTATCAGTGGTCTGAAAGAGGGAATTGAGTCCACCCTCTGTCAGTTTACAGCTGACACTGAAGTGGACAGGAGTGTTGATCTGCTGGAGGGCAGGAAGGCTCTGCAGAGGGATCTGGACAGGGTGGATCCATGAGCTGAGGTCAATTGCCTGAGGTTCAAAAAAGTGAAGGGCTGAATTCTGCACTTGGGTCACAACAACCTCAGGCAGTGCTAAATGCCTGGGGACAAGTGCCTGGGAAGCTGCCTAGAAGAAAATGACCCAAGGATGCTGGTTGATGGACGGCTGAACGTGAGCCAGCAGTGTGCCCTGGTGGCCAAGATGGTCAACAGCATCCTGGCCTGTATCAGCAATGGTGTGGCCAGCAGGAGCAGGGCAGGGATTGTCCCTCTGTACTTGGCGCTGGTGAGGCCACACCTGGAATCCTGTGCCCAGTTTTGGGCCTGTTACTAAAAGAAAGACACTGAGCTGCTGGAGAATGTCCAGAGAAGGGCAGTGGAGGTGCTGAAATGGCTGAGGAAGCTGGGGTTGTTAAGCCTGGAGAAAAGAAGGCTCACAAGAGACCTTATCACTCCCTACTATTACCCAAAATGAGATTGCAGCCAGGTGGGAGTTGGTATCTTCTCCCACAAAACAAATGCAGAACTCGAGGAAAAGTCTTCAAACTGCACAAGGGGAGGTTTAGGTTGGATACCAAGAAAAAATTTATAAAGGGTTATCAAACACTGGAACAGACTGCACAGAGAAGTGGTGGGGTCACCATGTGTACATATGGTACCAGGGAACGTGGTTTAATGGTAGGCTTGGCAAAGCTGGTTTAACTGTTGGAATACATGATCTTACAGGTCTTTCCCATCCTTAATGAAGCCTTCTGTGATTCTATGAAATGTAACCAGGCAGAGTAGGGGGGAAGATGGCTGTGAAAATCTGCCTCAGCCCCTCTGCCGGAGTCCCCACTGGGGCTTATCCCCCCTCATATACAGGCCACGTGTTCTTTCCAGATGTGCTCTGGCTAAATGGGCTTTCTGGGCAGTTTGACAACTTTTGGGCTTCACCCTGACCATTGAGCGAGAGTTTGAGCTTGCCAGTTTTTAGCCCTTTGTTCAGTGTGACTTAAATAAATCTAAATAACTTCAAGTAATTGAGGGTTTGTTTTGTGAGGTTTACTGGTACCTCTTTAAGTAAGGTCACTCTTCCTGTGCTGAGGAAAACTGTGGCATCCACACCTTATTTTACTTGATACTCCTCACTCTTAGCATCACTACTACTGCACTGTTCTGCAGCTTCAGTTTCTCTATAGCATTCAGTGAGTGACTAATAGGACTTTATTACCTGAGAAAAGGGAAGGAGGATGGGGTTTAGCCTTCTCCACTCCATCTTGCAGCCAGCAGCCACTCTGTCCCAGAGTCAGAGAGAATGGTTTAGTCAGCTGGTGCAGGCACAACTCTTATTCAAAGAGCTAAATTCACCCCTCTTTCATCACAGCACTTGTCTTTAAGCCATTAATAATGTATGAATGAAGGTGCCAAAAACAGGAGGCAGAGGAGGTGGGAGGGGCAAGGTTTAGGGGTTGTATGAAAAATTCACTTTCCTCTAGTTACAGCTACATAATTTTTCACTCTTCTGCCAGGTACTAGAATAAGTCAATGAACAATTCTAAGTTTGAAGCAAGGAAGATTAAGATTTAGGTATCATTGGCATATAATCAACAGAGTTATTACCCTTCCTGGAAATGAATCATCCTTCTTTTCTTGTTAAAAAGGTAAAGAGAAGACAGCAGGATCTTGAGCTCTTTGGGGAAAAGTCAGTACTTATCCCACACAATCTACTGGGATCATCCTAAAAAGAAGCAACCAGGCTAATCTTAAAGTGGCTTTTTTTTATTCCCATAAAACTTTTGAATGGCAGGATCATCATCTCCTGTCTCAGAACTGAAGTCAGGTGGAAGTTCAGGTTGTGTTAGCTGATCTCCATTCCCTTCCTGGAACAGTGCAACCACTTACCAGCATGCTGGGAAGCCAACTTGCCATGAAAGATGATTAACTGATAATGCCCACAGGAGAAGTAGTTGTAAATAATAATTAGAGAGATGTAATTGTTTTGCTCTGTCATTGTTTCTTTTTGTTTGGTTGGTTTGTGTGATTTTTTTTGTTTGTTTGTTTAGTTGGGGTTTTTTTTGTTAAAAAATCTGTATCAGATGAACTGGTCTGTAGATCAGATACTTGCATCCTTATACAGATATCTGAAGAATACCACAATTTTCTCTTTTAAGGAGAAGTCTTAAAAGTTGTTCTGTAGCTCACATTTATCTGCTTTAAGCATCCTTTCATTTCCTCTGGAGTCACAACTCTAGTCTGCTCCAGAATAGTGAGAAGTTATAAAACTTCTGAGCTGATCTCAGTTTGATTCAGCTGAGGATCTTGATGAAATGAAATCCAGGGAAGATGGCAAAGTGGTGACCTGTTTTGACAATTCTGCATCTGCCAATGATCCCTTTAGGGTCCTGGCATGTGTGCCTAGCCAGCTGTGGACAGAAGTGCTGCTGGGGGTAGGCAGGGTGACAGCAGAGCAAGGCAGATGGCCTCCTGCTGGATCTTCTGGACTCCTTAATCTCAACCACTGACCTCCTCACTGCCAGTTAGCTCTTCTCTGTATAATTCCCCTCGTTTTTAAAGTCCTAGGGTCAGAAACCTTTCAATACTTGCCTCAGTTTCCCCCTGCAGCTGGCAGTTTGAGGGTGGCTGGTCTCTTCAGAGCCACCCAGGGACTTTTCTGCAGGAGGAGGACATGACTTGGGACAGATGCTATCCTAGTGCCCAGCACTTTATTGGGTTGGTTTCTGAAGGTCACAATGGAGATCTGTACCAGTAATTTTTTTCAATATGTGCCATGAACTTGTGTTATTGACAAGTAAAAGCAAAACACAAGTCTTTGCTGAATATTTAGTCTGCCATGAGCAAAATAAGTGTACAAAAGCTGTTTGAGTAGCATTGCATATACTTTCTCATCTCTCTTTTCCCCCTTCCTCTCCTTTGCAGGTCTTTTGAAGAGCATAAAGCACACCATTTCCTGAGAGCTGTGTTCACACAGAGAGCTAGCATTTCTGGATGCAGAGAGACAAGAGAACTTTGTTTCCTTGGCAACTGGAGCCGCCAGAAAGTGTTTCCAGCATCTCCTACCTTCACACGGGCTCGCTATCATTGTAGCCTTTGGTCAAACATGTAGTAAAAACAAATATTAGCTGAAAAAGCATCTTGATAGTGTGCTCCACTTAACTCATGTGGTCTCTTCTCCAGCCTCTATACTAGAAGGTGATCTCTGCAAATGATTCTGTTCCAAAGTGTCTGGGGTTAACAGTTCTTGGCTGAACCTCAAGGTCTGTCCTATCCTACACATTTGGCTGAAACCCATTGAGTGTCATGTCTAGAAAACAATGCCAGGAGCTAAAGAGCTTTCACTTAAAGCCTGAGTGGACTGAGGTGATGGAGCTGGGTCTGTGCTGCAGGAGATGGTGAGCAGATGGCATGGTGCTGCACGGAGTTGTGCCAGTGATTCAAAGTGGTTCATTCTTACCTCTGAGTCAGGGCTGAATTAATGTCCCACCACATCTTTAAGGTTTTAAAACACTGTGCTGATGGAGGCAGTTCTTTAGCTTTTGGTAAGAAAAAAGGCAGTGCTGAAGCCCTTCCTATTTGCTATTGTTAAATATCACATATTTCCCTTTCCCCAAGTTTCTTATTAATTTAAAGAATTTCACTGGGATTGCAAAAGAAAACACTTTATAGATATAAAATTCCCAGTTTATGGCTGCTCTTCCACTTATATGTAGTGATATTGTGTAGCTGATTTTTGTCTGAAGCAGAGAGCTTGGGGAAAATAAAAATTTGTGTAAATGCACATGTTGTAGTTCCTAGGTATCAGGCAGCTGAACATGATATTTTTTTCACTTTTGAGGGCTGGAATTTACAACTTAAACAATTTTCTATAATTATGGAATTTGATACATAGTTTTGTATTCTTAATTTTAAAAGCTCAAGTGGTTTCTGTTGTGTTTCTCAAAGTCCAGTGAGGTGAACACTATCAAGTCTAAAGTATTAAAGCAAAAAGTTGGTGGGAATGCAAGCCACATGTTTGTAAGAACATTCCTGGAGGAAAATTGCAGCTGAGTCATGAGATGACAGGTTTTTTATGCTGTCTTTCTTCTCTAAATATTTCTTTGCTCTCCTTTGAGAGCAGGGCCTTCTGTCTGATGTACGCCCTTAGAGGGAGCAAGGGTTTCTGGCACTGGTGTGTGGGCAGTCTGGGTTGGGTCACCTGCAAACCCTGCCTTTCTCTGCCCTTGTGACTCCAGGAGACTCCTGCCCTTTTCCACAGGACTGTTGGGAAGGGTGCAGAGGCACTGTGCAGTTAGTGTTGAAGGAGAGGAAGATGGTGATGCACACTGGTTCTCCCTCTGCCTTTAGTTTTTCCTTCGATATTATGGCAGTTGTTTCTGGTACCTGCAGTGACACCAGTTGCTACTGATAATCCTGATATTATTCAGGTTTTCATTAGCAAAGCCAATGCAAGAAAGGAAAATATTATTTTTTAACAGTGAATATGATTTTGATTTGATTTTCAGAAGACAACCCATTTCCCTCAGCCAAGAACTTTCTTTCTGCTGTATCACAAAGTCCTACAGCAACTAAGAGCAAAAACTGGGCCTCCAACATGGAACACACATAAACAAAAAGCATCAGGCAACTTAAACATTGCCTCTGGCTCAACTCATAATTTGCAGTGTTGTGGTCAAACATCACCTCATTCCAGTTCCATGTAGTTACAGTGCAAACCCCATGAAGAGCCAGTGACAACTGTGAGCACATAATTTTTGTACTAACTCTAAGATCCGTGAAGAGTTTCAGTGTAGCCATAGGCTCAGAGAAAACCTCTTGTGAGAGTTTGCCAGTCTGAGTTTTCTCAGGCTTAGCCAGGGTTCTTTCCCGAAGCAAGCTACTTCATCTAATGTAAGCATAACAGAAGAATTAATAACAATGATAACACACCTGTTGGTATGTGCAAGATGCATGGGAAAGAGTGTCACTCTCTCTGCACCAATCAGCTTTATCCTGTCTTTGGAGTTGCAGGAGACTGTACTTAAGCAGTGTGTTTTAGAATAAACACGTCTTCTCTCTCTCTTTCCTACCATGAGAGAGGACCATGTAGCTGTGTGTTTTACTTCTGCGGCATCTAAAAGGTTAAATGCATAACCCAGTAGCTGCATTTCAGCACAGAATTTAGCTAGAGAATGAGCAGCTTACTGTTCAACCATTGGTGCTTGAAAAAGCTGCGAGTCTGCTATCTATCTCACTTCTTTGTATTATCTGTGCTGTAGACTTACTCTGAGCAATAATAGGTTTTCTTCCCCATACAGAAGTTTCGAATCCACCCATAGCAATTGCAGAGTGTCAAAATGATTACTCATAAGAGCTTAATTTACCAATGAGTGCTAAAACATTGCTATCTTAAATCTGTCCTGTATATTTTAATTGCAGAATGTAGAAAATTCTGGGAAAGATGCTAATAAGAATTTGAAAATAACCAGTAAAATTATCTATGAGAAGATACAGCAATAGCAGTTCACTTCAGTACAGGGGCAGGGGATCATGGATTGCAGAGGATAAAACCAGAATCTGAGTACTGTAAGAAATGGATTTGTAGAGGATTTTTAAAGTTTGATTGAAAGTTTACAAAATAATAAAATAATGTAAAGTTTTAACTCTCTTATGTTTCACCCTTCTATAATAGAATAAAATCTTAAAAAAAAATAATGCCTCTTAGTTGCCTCATCTCTGTAAAGCCGAGATTTTCCAACAGAATACCTTTTATGTTAAGATCTACTTCATCTTCAAAAATATGATTACTTGTCAGGTTGTGTCCCTATCTCGGGGACATTTCTGTCACACATTTGTTTTTACATTTTTATCCATTGTCATTAGATGTGAAACTTTTAGACAGCTCTATACATGATCATGAGCAGTTACTGAAGTTCTGGAGGAAGCAGTGACCACAGTCAAAGCCATTATTGTATTTGAACAAGCCTTTTCCTCTAAGAGAGGGTGTTCTGTACCTTTTAAGCCTCCTACATGACTTCTCACTCAGAGCTGACATAATTTAATCTCTTGATTATAGGTTTAGAAAAAAATTGGTTTAGGATAGAAAACTCAGTTGTATCACAGACACTCAACAAGAAGAGCATGAAGTAAAGTTTCAAGATAAGAAAAGCTTGAAGGAAATCCACAGCCTCTCTCTTTCTCCAGAAACTGGTTTCCTGTCACAAACTTTGAGATGCAGCCAGTCTGGCTGTTCCCAGCCTCTTCCAAAGAAGTAGGAATAACTCAAGGTCTTGCCTGTTCTCTTCCAATTTGCCATCTAGAGAGAGTTCTGGTGGGGATTTCAAGGTCTCTGTCTCTCAAGTTAAATACTTGAACACATATATTGGTGCCTTGCCAGCTCCTGCTTGAGGGAGTGTATTAGGGATAAGCTCTGAGGGATGTGATTTCTGTACACACCACCTCCCTGTTTCTGGCTGCAGCTGGGAGAATGGAGTGCTAGAGGGATTTCTGGGCTTCGAACATGGTGTGGGACAGCTTGAAAAAACTGTATAGTATTTAGGGTGCCCCTCTTTTCTTTGGTAGTCAGATTCTGACTTTGGAGTTGCAGGTGCAAAGGAACAGGGACACAGCTATTATCTCTCATTTCAGTGGGAAATATTTTGGACACACAGTTGTGGAGTTGAGGCATGAAAGAGCTGATGGACAGGGCAAGGCATCTAAACTTAAAATTCCTCTTTTATTCGGTGTCTTCTAGTCTGAAATCCTGTGGGATTCAATAAGGCAAAGAGGATTATTTCTTGAGGCCTGGGAATGCAGGGGAATTGAGGAAAGACAACTTGGAGAAGTGTATTAAAATAAGCATTCATTCATAACAGAACTTATTTCTTGCTTTTCTTTTAATTTATCTGCATCTCAGTGTTTAGAAAGAAGTCATGTGAGCTTCTGAGCTGCGGGGACAGAGACAGTGGAGAACGTGTGCATCAGTGCAGAGTGCTGCTGGAGCCCTGGCAGAGAGAGAGGGAGGCAGAGGGAGCCTGAGAGAGAAAAGGAGAAGTGGTGGGAGCTGGAACAGCAGCAACTGCTGCTGCTGCTGCTGCTGCTGCACGGTGCAGCTGATGCCTGGGAAGCGGCTCTGCTGCCAGCACGCCTCTCTGAGGACGCAGGTGCCTCACATCCAAAAGTCCTAGGTGGTCAGTGGCACTTCCAGGAGCCAAGCACAGCGGCTTTATTCTTTTATTTGCCTGCAAAGAGCACCTGTTTGAGGACTCTGCTTCTTTTTCCGGACTGAAAGGTATTTTTTGTCATTAATGTGTCTTTTCTATGAAAGCAGGTATGGGTTCAGGGAAAAAAATAACTCAGGGCAGGATGTTAAAGCAGCTGTGCAGAGAGGTGGTGGGTTTATCTGTCTCCTTCCCCTTTGTAGCAGAGCTTAGGCAATCAGGAGCCCCTGCTAGGATAGAGTTTGACTTAAAATATGAAAGATGGGAAAGACAGGGTTAAAGTGTGGGGGTGGATCTGAGCTGTTCCCGTCTGGCTTGCCTTTGAAAGTGGAGGAAAACTTTCCTTGCGCACTTGGAGAAGCAGCATTACATAGCAAGATATAAAACTTGCAATCGTTTAATATGAATGTGATTTGCTTAAATCTCTGCTTGGCAAATTACAGTCCCCATCACAGCAGATCTCCCCTTAACATATCAAGTTTCAGAGGTCTTAATGTTCCGTGGCTGTAAAAATACTTCTGTTTCTTTCTCTCTCTCCTCTCTTTCCAGCATACCTGCCTCCTGCTGTGTGCACTCTCCTCCTGGTTTCCCTGCTGCCCGTGGGGACGGTACCCCTATGGATGCCCCCATACAGATTTTCCGTGAGGAGCCAGACCCCAGCTGCTCGCCAGGGCCCTGCCGACCCCCCAGCACCAGCAGCAGCTGGCTCCCGGGCTGGGCAGACTATGACAGCAATGCCACCGGGGTCTTTGGGGACGGCCAGCACAACCACACCAGCATCTCCCCTGCCATTCCCATCATCATCACTGCTGTCTACTCGGTGGTCTTCGTGGTCGGCTTGGTGGGCAACTCCCTGGTCATGTTTGTCATCATAAGGTAAGAGGTTTGGGTACCGGTTGGAAGAGGTGCACAAGATTGTCCCTAAGTTTGGCAGGGTGGGGGAGAGGGTGGATTATGGACACTCTACAGTGAGGAACTGGAGAAAAGCGACTGAAGCGACCCAAACCTTGTCAGTCACGGTGGTTTGCCTGGGCTTGTGTTAGGGACAGAAGGGACAAGCTGGTTAAACGTGATAAATCCTGCAGCCCGAGGGAAAGTGCCTTGTGCCTGCAGCTGTGTTCATTGGCTGCCCTCTAGGGATGAGACGCTGCTGGCATCCCAGGGAAAAAACCCTAGTGAAAGAAGGAAACTTCCACAGGGCAGGTTCTATTTCCACTGTAAGGAGACCCCGAGGGACAGCTTATGTGTCCAGTCATGTGGACATTGATACATCCCTGCCTTGGCACCTAATGTTTTGTTCAACAGGGAGGGAAAGCCAGGAAATGATAAAAATAGGAGGAACTACTTAATGTAAAGCAAGGGATGCTTTTTCTCTGTTCAGCAATGTTTAACTCCAGTTGTTGGTGTTGGACTGAAGAAAGCAGAGAAAGTGTTGAAATACCTTTTCAAATGTTTTTCAGGAAAGGGAGGAAAGATCTGTGTCTGTGTTTTTGAAGGTTTCAAACTAAACCACCTAGTGAAATGCACTGATACTTATGCTGGCACTTACACTTGTGTATTGGTGTATATTTTAGCTTGCACTGTGCTTCCTCTCTGTTTTTTGTCCTTTTTGTGTGCAATCTATAGGCTTGCTTGGACAATGCTGTTCAGCAGGGTGATAATGAGCAATTCAGGGCACCAAAATGATGCAATTTTTTGGACTCTTTCTCCACAGCCCATTTGAATTCTGATAAAGTTTCTAGGGAAAAAAAAATTCCAGAACTGTGGAGTATTCATTGCTCCAATAAAATCAGCTTGTACATGGAAAAAATGGAGGCATTGGAAGGGATTCTCTTTTAAAAACATGCATGATAAGGGTCAAGCAATTGCAGAATGATGAAGTAACTGTCAGACTTGATATAAGGGGAAGTTATGAGAACCACTGAAGTTGTTGATAAGGTACTTCAAAAAGATGAGTTATAATCAGGTGAATACTCTTGAAAAATGAAAATAAAATTCCATTTACCAGTCAGTGCAATAAAGAAAGATGCCTGTGGCCAGTTAAAAAAAAAGTGGTTGGTTCCAGTTTTATGATGTGATTTTTATATCCCTGCATGCCCTATTGCCCTTTATTCAGGGTAGAGATTTAATTTTTTTGGTATTTCTCCTTCAAGAAAAGCGACTCCATACTTGACAGTCACACAGCTGCAAAGGTAGGGATTTTCTAAGCCATCGAGTGACAAAAATAGCTGATTAACTGGCCTGGGTGGCAGGAATAAATCCAAACTTACTAATGCATATATATTTACTTTTTTTCTCTCCTTCTGCTACCCTACTAAGATTATTTTTGTAAGGGTCTAGGTAGCTATTGCTCACTTTCCTTCTAGTTCCCATATTAGCTTTTCCTTGAATTTTCTCTTGGCCCATCTCTCAGTTATGTGGTAAAATAAATAAATAAGACAAAACACCCATTGGTAATTTTTTTTTTTTTTTTTTTGTTGTCATTCTCTCCTAGGTTTTCTGTGTGGCAAATGCTTTAAACATTGGTAGAATCATTAGCTGAACCCATATACAAGCCAATATTTTTAAATGTTTCTTATGGTCTTGAAATATTTGAAATGTTTGTGCAAGAGGTTTATTTTCTTCATTTTTGTCCAAACGTCTCATCTCTCAATTTTTTCTTCACATATACTCTCTGCATGACTGTCTCAGGATGGATTTTAGTGACCCATGAACCATGTACCCTGCAGTGATGTCCTTTTGTGAGGAAAGACAAGGTCTATGGGAAGTTTGTGAGAGAAGATGGCAAGGGAGAGGCATATCCTGTCCCCCACCATATCCCCCCTCCAGCTGGCACAACTCTAAAGTGGGATGGGGATATTCTGTGGCTCTTTTTTATCTTCCAGCTGAGTACAGGCTTCGTCTGAGGCCCTTTGCTGGCTGTAGTGTTTCAACTTTGAATTCCAGATCTGCTCTCCTCCTCCTAACTCCCTCTGGAGAGGCAGGCAAGGCAGGCATGACTCCTTCTCCCTTTGCTCATTTAAACACCTAATATTGTTAGAATAGCTCAGTTGGATTTATTACAATAATCATCTAGCCCAGCTACCTGACACTCCAGGCCTGACACTGGGTCACTTTTTGGGTGATAAAAAAAAAGACCCTTTGTGTTCTGAGACTTTCAGTCAAAGTGTTGAAGTATCAATGCTGTGGTAGGTTTAGGAGACTCCAGAATCTTGAGATGCCTCAAAAACTGGCTCAAATTCAGCCACAGCCTGTGGTATAGGCAGGCCTTGGCCAATTCCTTGCTTTAATACCACTACAGGACTGGTTTTGCTACTTCTGCATAAGGGCTGTGGAAGAAGCTCATGGACACCAGTGAGTCAGCATCTCAGCAGCTTGTGCATAGAGTGCTGGGTGAATGAAATCTCTTACACATCTGGTGGGGCGTTTTCCTGCTGAGAGGGAAAACTCAAGAGTTTCCTCAGAGGAAAAAATAACAAGAGAATGCCACTTCAATCACATGTACAAACTCTTGACAGAAAAGTAGATGAGTCTGATACAGCTCCTGTGAGGAGAGAATTGTGTTGAAGTCTGATTGGGAATGGTCCTTTAGTACACTGTTAACAGCATGGCCTCCTAAACCATTTATCAGGAGACCTGGATTCTTCTCTTGGTTTTACTATCAGGCTTCAACATTTTTTCCTGTCCTGATGAGGTCACTTCATGGCTTTCTCACATGTAAAATGGAGATGCTGGCATTCACTGTCTTTAAACATGCAGCAACAGTTAGATTTAAAAGCCAAAGTCTAATCACTAAAGCTTACAACAGAGAAAGACCAGGTCTATTGTAAACACCCTGGGCTCCTCAGACACATGCAGAGTGGTCACTCTGCTCCTGCCCAGGGCAGCTGGCTCTCCCAGTGTGGGTGGTTTGCAGGAAGTGTCCCTGTGCTGGGATCAGCTGTGCAGCACGTGCACAGCCCAAAGGGCTCTGCTGCCAGCTGGGAGAATGGACAGCCAATGGAGAGCCATGGGACATGGGATGTGATGCTGTCCTGTGGCTGCTGCTTTTCCTGGGGAGAGGGTAAGAGGAAAAGAGGGCATCCCATTGCCTCTTGTACTGGTGGGAAATACAGCACTTTGTGGGAAGCACAGTCCTTCCCTGTGGAGGAGGGGAAGCATGAAATGGGTTTGCAGATACCAGGTAAAGTTATCTGACCCACCTGAGGAAAGTCCTGCAGCTGTGTGGTTCTTGGCACTACCAGAATCCACCTCAACCCCAAACCTTTTATTTTGAGATTAGCTTTCTTCTGAGGTCTCAGAAGATATTTCTGGAGGTAAAATAGTTGGCTGAAGGGGATAAAAAAAACCAACTACTTGTCCTTGGAAGCAAAAAGGCTTTTTTCTCCCTTCCTCTTCCCTCATGACCTTTTTTTTTTAAACTTTAATGCTGGCTGAAAGCAAAATGGTAGTTTCTTGTGACAGCTACAAGGAAGAAAATCTGACTAAAGTTACAGTTTTAACTGTGGATTTGTGCTCATCAAAACCATAAACATACTCTGATAAAACTCTGGGAGATACTCTCTCTTACCCTCTTCAGATGCCCTTTTTCTATGTATTTATCTTACCCTCATTGTTCCTGAAGTAATTTACTGAGACCAGCTGATATCAACAGGATCCCAAAGAGCCAATTCTGTGTTTGTTTTAAAATTATCTTTCAAGCTTCCAGTGAATTGAATAATTTTCTACATTCAAGAATTTTTAAGAAAAGGTCGTGTTACAGATATGTAGATTAAGTCCTAAGGGAAAAGAGAAACCTTATAATCCTCTGCTTAGTCTAATGTTGAAGAAAACGTTTTACCACTAATATATTTTTGTTCTTATATTCCTTGAACTGAATGGCATCTTACATAACAGGAGGAGTGTATTAAGAAATGTCATATAAAATTGACTCTTTACCAGATTTTTTCAAAAATTTCTTCATCATTCATTCCAAACAAGAATGAAAGATATATTTTTAAAAAGTACACAACAATGAAATTGATTTAACACATTGGTTTAAATTAATAATAGATTTTGATATCATCAAAAGGTCACTTGTTAAATTGCTTTAAATTATTGTCCTAATTTTATTAAATTATATTTGGAAAGAATATTGCTCTAAAATGAAAATTTAAGCTTCAGAAGAGTCAACCTAACTGAATTACCTGTTCTTTATTGCTGACAGTTTGTATGATTTCATTCTTTTATGAAATCAAGGTTTCAGCTGCTAAAGGCAAAAGGTGAATTGTACTATACCTTGTGAAGTTTAGGACTTTTAACCTTTCATTTGCTAATCAAAAATCTGACAGCTTACTACTACCAGCAGAGAGGCATCAAATGGATTCATAACAATTCATCACAGATTTCAAAGAGCATTTAGCATTACCTCACTGAATGGAGGGAATTTTGATCAGTTCTGCAGCATTAGTTCAAACGTGACATAATTTTCATCATGACTTTGAAGACTGATCATTACCAAAAGCTTTCACAGATGGCACAATGAACAAGGCAACATGAAACATGAAAGAGGAGAAGCTTATAAAAGAGTATCAATAGTCTGACAGCACAGATCATTTAAACAAAATGTTACTATTTCTAATACTTTTAAAACCCAGCTAGACAGTGGTTAAGCGAGACCTGGGATTTATAAGCTGAAAGAAACTCAGCTCATGGTCATGCTGTGATAAGAAGAGCTGATACTGAAAATAGGCAGGGAGAGCAGAGGAAAGGCTTGAAAGGAATATTTACTAGAGACAGTACTAAAGAGAGGCTATAGCTTACAGTGAGTAATGTGTTTGGCTTCTGAAAAGTAATTTGGTATCCATCCAGACATTTCCGCTGGGCTAACAGCCAGGTAATCATTTAGTTCAGAGAAAGGCATAACTGGAATCAGAGTCTGGAAGCACGATGAATTACAGAGAACCTTTTTGAACTGAGAGAAAGTGAAAACTTTGAAGAACTTTCCAGTTTGGCTGCTGGCAAGGCAGAAAGCTTGAGATAACTTTCCTGTTGTCAGGTGGGAGAGAGGTGGGTAGCTCACAATCCTGGATGAAGCATAGGGAGGGTGGGGAGGGCAGACTGGCTAAGCCCTTCTGGTGAAGAGGACAAAATGAGGGAAGAGTAGGCACCTTTTATTTAGATTTTTTTCTGAGAGAGGATTTTGAATTTGCTGAAAGGGTGCTGTAAAAGGAAATTTTTAACTGGGTGATTTGAAGTCCTGGAACACATTAAGGATAAGGGAAGGTAATCTTCCTGTCTTGTCCACTCTCACTGTCTAAATTGTGATTATTTTGCCCCTTTAAATTAAATTCTCTGAAACAGATGGGTTCCCAAGAAGAGTTCTGATTCCAGTTACATATTTCTTTCTGAAGATAAAGCATCCAACTACATGTCATTTCCAGGAAGTATACTTCAGCTCTGGATTTTGGTCCTCCCACCTCCACATATCAGATAATTCTGGCAAAGTGAGGAATCTGTGCTCTTCTCCTTGAGGAAGACTTTGTGCTTTGCTTATTGCTATCTTGTTTTGTGAATTTAGAGAGATATGAGAAAAAGGCAGTAGGAATATAATTTTGTCTACAGACAGGCATGAGTGCACAAACTGGAATAGCTGTGGGGAAAGGGGTGCACAGATGCAACAACGATATTGGAAGAGGGATGTCTGATCATGTTGGCATTCCACAAAATGTAAAAAAGATATAAATAAAAAATATGTAAAGGTACATGGCACTTCTTTAAAAAAAGTACACAAAAATGAAATTGATTTAAGATATTGGTTGAAATTAATACTACATTTTGATAACATCAGAATATTACTTGTTAACTGGCTTTAAATTGACATGGTTCTTTCTATTGGGAAGTTGTCATGCCAGGCTGTGATTTACCTCTGAAATATTTATTTCTCCCAAAGCCAGAGGGTTCAGCTCTCATTAGAGTCACCTTCTAATCCTCACAGAAGTTAAAATTAATTTTAGGCTGTTTTCAGTTCTGAGACATTATTTTCAATTAAATCTCTGTGTTCTCTGCATGAGTATGAGAAGACAATTTTCTTCGATGTATGAATTTCCACAAATTCTTCTGCAAATGAAAGTGAGCAGAACCTTCATGTTTTCTCCATTTCTTATGTCAATCCACCTTTATAACATGTATCTCCTCTTCTCTGCTCCAAAAGTCAGCAACACATTAAGAATGAATGTCTGGAGTTCCCAAATTTAGCTGTGCTGCATGTGGAACACAGAGGCTTTTATATTTTCTAAATGCACTTCCCATTGCATTGTTGGTAGTCCAGCCACTGTGGCTACTTTTGGACAACTGGCAAAAGCCTCCTTGAGTAGTGATAGATGAGAAGCTGCATGGTAGGATTAATTCAGACAGTCTATTCAATGTTCATTTAGTGCTCACACTCAGGAAAGTTTTTTTTTACCATGCTGCTGGATGCTGGACTGCATCAGGACGTACTGTTAGACTCACCTTTCAGAATGACTTGTTTGTTAAAGTGGGCAGGAGAAGAATATTTTCACCATGGAAGCTACAAGCTCTGCTCTTCTGTTGTCTGTGACTTAAAGTTTTCTGCTTTTCACTTGAATCAGCTCCTTTGAAAATGTGTGTGTTCAGCTGGTCTGTGCTGTGGGCTTCCCTGAGGCAGGTGAGGAAAACAGATGATTTCTCTCTGAGCTGGCTCACTACTGCTATGTGCATTTGTTGTCTTACCACATAATCCTATATTTGTTATAGAGTGAAGTCCCTTGTCTCCCATTAAACATAATTAAGGGCGTGTTGACCAGAGATTTGGGTCTCTACACATCTGAGTGTGTAGTTGTCCTATAAAACACTTCCAGCTATGTCAGCTGTTATTCATCCCTGTGGCAAAATGGAGACCAGGTGCATTGTTTTGGGAAGAAGAGTGATACCCATAGCACAAGGTCCTCAAGTGAGTGGTTTCTAAGCTCCTTCCTTTTTTCTGTCCTGCAGAAACATCTAAGGGAAGCAAAAATCCAATAAAAGTTGTCTGCTTCCAACAAGGAAAGAAAGACCCTGAGAAATCTTTGCCTGGAGCGATTATCCTTGTTTCCTTGAGCAATGAGATTTTTTTCTTCTTTGCCAGGCAATCTCTGTCCTACTCAATTCCCNAACAAACAAACAAAAAATCTTCCAGGAAAAAAGAATAACAGGAAAGGTGGATGTTACCAGAGACAGAGATTCAATGTTCACTAGAGCAATGTACTTGTGACAAGTAAAAAGAATTTGCATGGTCTGTATAACACCCTAGGAACTCCCCATGGCATGACTGCTAACTGGGAGACATCTGCTGCAGCATGAAATTTTTCAAGAGATAGAATAAGTTACTTGACAAGGTCAGTATTCACCTCTACTTACCAATAGAGAGCAAAAAAAATCTGTTACATAGTCTAAGCTAATTTTCCAGGCTCTTTCATAATATTATTAGACATAATGGTTTTAGATAAAGTACCAATTAAGTGAAATTCTGCATTCTCACTGATTCATTTTAATCTGCAGTGAATCACAGCACCTTGACCTCTGAGCTCTCCTATCAAAGTCATGGATGCAAAAATTTCACAGTATTTTTTTCTACTATTTTATAGCTTCTTCAAAGAGAGGCTTTCGAGCTCACATAAAAGTATTAAAAGCCTTTATCATAGAAGGAGAAAAATTAGTTCATTTTTGTTAAGTAGTGTGAATTTTCTTCCACATTGACCACGATATATGTAGACTTGAACTAATTCAGAGCCTGGCTCTTTAGCTCAGGAAAAACCTTCCACATCCAATCTAAATCCACAAGATCTTATTCAGGCTCGGTTTATGGCTAGTGCAGAGAAGAAATGGTAGTGGAAATTTGTAAGGTTTTTACTATACTTTTTGACATTCACATAGATTATGCTCTCTGGGGGGAGCATAAAAGACAAAATTATGTTTTTCTTTTTTTTGAGCTGCTTTAAAATTGGTATCTTTAGATGCTTGTTAGTAAAGAGAATTCCACTTTATGATATAATTTTGTAGACAACTTCTTTGTCGTGTCCTAAAATATTTGATGATTAAGACAAGCAACCATTAAATATCCAGTAACAACATTTTCCTTTAAATAAAGTGTCATCCAAGAACCTCTACTGCTAAAATATGGCAATTTTAAATGTGAGAATGTCATATAACACAAACATGAAATCTATAGCATATCAATTTTCTATATTCTTTAAATGACCTTAGACTTCATTTCATATTGGCATAGGATTTTATATTGGATTATGAATATACAAGAGGGAGCTGAGCCATCCTTCCGACATGGTATGAGTTTGGAATAGATCCTCCTGGATTGTTTTTTAGTTTTTTCCTCCTGTTCTGATGCAGTATTATAGTGAGTGTACTCGGAATATAGCCTTGAGATTTAGAGTTTCCTGACTAAGCTTTCCAGCTGCTTCATCTCCATATACTTCATTCAGGAGAACCTAGTGGAACAGAGCCTGCGTCCTGCTGATAGGTGTTTTTGCAATTTGCTTTAGATGTGTTTTAGCTTTAATTTTCATTCACTTACCCAAGTATCTGTGAAAAATCTGTGTTTGTTATTCCTCATTGTATTTTATGCTTTTGTACTTTCCCTCTGCAACTGGAGAAGGTTTTAGCATATTTGTTAGTTTTGCTCCCTTCTCCATCCATCCTTTCACACTGCAGGGAACATTTCATTGCTTCATCCTATGACAGTTACATGAAAAAAGTTTGACCAGGGCCTCTTTCTCACTTTTTATCAGCTTTTCTAATGTTACAGTGTACTTTAGAATCACACTCCTCTCCTCTGCTTGAGATAATAACTTTAAGGGGCTCTACTAGGAGATTTTTTTCTGAAAGCACACCAGATCCTTAGTAGCATGCTTCCCTCTTCTGTTACCACAATTTCATTGATAGTGTAGGCTGGAGGTGTGATTTCTTCTTATTTACTGTCTTATAAGCATGTCCTACTCCAGAGGGAAAAGAGCAGTAATGATGAGTCGAGAAACAGGGGAAAGTTTCTAGAGGCCAGTCTAAAGTCAGCCTCAAAGAACTTTACATTTTTGGAAAGTGAACGATGCCTAATAGTTTTGAGAATTTTACTTTCGACACGTAAGTAAACATAATTTAAAACTTGCTCCTTAAAAAATTTTATCATATACCCACCAAATGAAAGTGTTATGTTTCATCTTGACTATTTTTCTGCAGTTTTGATATATCTTCCAGTTTTTAGTCTACAGAGGCTCAAGGTCTGCTTATAGCTTTACAAGCAGTCTTGAGATCCACCAGCTTAAGTGATCAGAGTTTTTCTAATTTTGAAATTAAATTCTAGCTGGTTTAAGAGAGGCTTAAAAGAGGGTTTAAAAGAGGGATTTTCTACTCCTATGTTGTATTAAAAATGTTGCCATTCTCTTAAGAAGTCCCAGCATTTAACAAACGATTTTTTAGACATAGGATTTTCCACGANATTGAAATATTGAAAGTTCAGACACCTCAGACACTAGGAAAATGTCATTAATTCCTACTGTGCTGCAATTATGTCAAAGTTTACCCTATCTGTCCTGATGAACTAATTAAAGCAGATAGACTTATTTTTAACTTAAGTGAATTCAGATATTTGATCAAGAATTTTAATTTTGTAAAGGAAGACAAGATTCCCTTACACAATCACTGTTTTGACCTAGTTCAAATGAATGGAGAGTATGGTGAGAAAACCCCAGACCACAAAAAATACTTCCTTCTATGATTTGATGAAATAGAATGAGTTGTAGGAAAGCAGGGAAATCCCTCATCTTGTGGAATTGATCAGAGTCCACTTGAAAGGGTCTGACAGAAAGAGCAGTCACTCCATTACTTTATCTGGACTTTTGATTAAACCTGCAAGAACATATCTTCAGAGGCATGTAGACATTTAATAATTTTTAGGTGTTTAATTAAAAACATTCAAAGGAATTTGGATGATTGAGTCCAGATTCTCAAAGGCACTTCTGAATTTTATAAACTTCTAAATGAGTGTATGACTTTATCTATACTGCCTAATAACTTTAAAGGCCAATACCTCTTTTGTACACAGGCCAGTGTTTCCAGGCAAAAGTAATCAAGCTCTTTACTAGCCCTATCTTACAGCACTTCTTTGTTGTTCTTCCACTAGAAGGCTAGGGAGGAGAAAAAAGGTAAGGGATGCTGGGAAAATATGGCATACAGAGTTGTAATGTCACACACATCAAAGAATTGAATTAAGGTTGCAAGGAATGGGAANTTGCAAGGAATGGGAAATGTGAAATATAAAGACTTTTGGATATTTGCATTTTCAAGGCTAATAAAATCTTAGATATTTTTCCCCAGTTTTCTGATTTTCTTAAATGAAAAAAGGTCAAGCTAATTCTTTTATATTTTGAAAGAAAACTTTCCCAATCTAAACCCTTGGCAAAGTTTTTAAAGATCTACAGAAATAATGATTCAGGAGAATGATTACTTTTGTCACCTCTACATATCAAAGGTCATTGCATTTCTTCTGAATGTTCCTGTGTTGAGTCTAGTAACTTGTATTTGACTGAAGCAAATCCTTTGTAAAGCAGCAGACCTTGATTTG
>VZTT01058541.1:1531-11887 GCA_013400855.1 Buphagus erythrorhynchus | reverse complement strand
TACAAAGTATAAATCAGAAGAACCCAAGACCTCTCATCTGCAAAGCCAATGTTGTGTGACATAACACAATCAGAGCCCACATATATGTCTCTAGCTTCTGACCACAGCTGTTGTTTCATGTACAGTGTCTTTTGACACGATATTGTAATACTTTTCCTGCATCTGCTCCATCCACTCTTTTCACTGTAGTGAAGCTGAACTGAAGTCCTTAGCACACAAACACCTTAATCCACAGTGACAATACACTAGGGTTTACAGAGAGCAAGGGCTACAGTTTGTGTATCCTAAAATACTCCTTATAAAAACTCATAATGGACTAGTTATGAGGCATGAGACCTATCTGATTCCAGTGTTACTACAGAGCCAGAACTCCCATTGCTTAAATATATTTTCTAAAAAATCTGTAAGAAATTTTAAAAGCACTTGCATACACAAGATACTTTTAATGGACATAAGACTTGGAAAATTTGCACATTTTAAACCAAGTTAGGTGCAAATTTTTCTGAGTTTTCAGTTCTGTGTTGGTCAAAGTACTTCGAAATATACTATTGCCATTACAATGTCATTTACTTGAGAAGTACATTGCAGAATACATAACTTACATTTTTTTATACTAACAGTTTTGGGAAAAGTGATTTTAACTCCCATTTTACACTCATTTTTCTAATAGTGCTCAGCTGTAACAGCATAACAGCAAGTGAAAGATTTTCCTGCTCACTCAAATGCAGTTCCATCACTGATTTGTAATAAACCATGCCAGATTTATTTTCATCTGGCTATAAAAATCAAGAGCATGCCAACATTCAGAACAACTTGTCCTCTTATACATTCCCTCTCCTATTTACATTTCCTTGTATCTATACAAAAAAGTACTGGTTCCTCACGTGCCAGGTATTTATGAGAACCAAAAAGCTGTGTTAGTTGTCTGCATATTTAAACTAATATGTAAGTTATTTCAAAACTTTCACATTCAAACAAATAGACTGGTAGAGTATTTCTTTTCCAAATCAAGACTTATTTGGTCACCATTTTTATTGAAGGTGTCAAAAGGTCCTGATCATCTGAACTTCTTCTCTAGGAAACATATGCACTGAGTTTATTCCTACTTCTGTCATATATCACTCTGGACATGGTAGTGAATATTGTCTGTGTACATAATAAATTTTATATAATGCGATATATGCAATGTGATGAGTATTACTTAAAGATGTGGTACAAAGACATCCATCTGGCTTTTATCTTCTCTCCTNNCAACAATGGCATTTAGAGCTGTCAGTAAATGACGTAAGTAAAACATTTAGACTACTTGATTCACAGTTGATCTCCCTACAGGGGTGATTCTAAAGAGGTAGCACAAAGCAATCTGCTTCTCAGATACAGCCTCATCTGTGGCTACACAATATTTCATAAAGAGGACTGTATTTCAAACAGATGCATGAAGTTTCTTTAAAAGTGGTGCTAATATCTACCACCAACACACGGAAAGCGTACTCCTAAAACTCTATGCTTCATGGCTATCACAAATTATTAGAATAACATGATCCTGTTTGCATTTTATAAAATTAATGTTAACTATAGTTAATGCAATTTCTTCCTTGTTTTATGTACTTAATGGCTCCAGGTTTCATGCTCAGAGTATTATCATGTGCTTTTCATTCCATATCTGCCTTTCAAAGGGCTACTGTAATAAAGTTTGTTTCATCAAAGCATGTCTTAACACCTCTTGGAAAGAAATCATTTGCCATTCATGTTTTTAAAGGATAACAATAATATTATCAAATTTTATTACCAAAATATTTGAAAATTAGTCACAGAGGAAGCACTTATTTCACTTATGTTAGTTAAAAAGGGTTTTATTTGAGACATCATTTTGACAGGGCATTAGTTGAAAAAGAAAGATAATTATAAAAAAGTGAATGTACTTCAAACTCTTGAAGTGATGGGTGAATCCTATATATACCTATGAGAGCACCTCGTGTCACTGTAACTTGTTCTCTTGATACCTCAAGATTAGATCAGAGAAAGTCAGTGCCTGGCCAAAAGGTTACATGAAATTTCTTAGAGTTGTTCCCTGAAGAAATCAAAACAAGGAAAGAAAAGAAAAAAAAGCTGAAAAATTTAAACATGAGATCTGAATGTACTTGACACATCAATAAATTGAAATATTAAATATCATTGTTACTACAAACAGATGGGACACTGGCACACAGAATACTTTTCTTGCAAATAATGGTTTCTAATAAGAAAATTGGTTTTTTTTGAGCAGAAACCATTTTCCTGAATACTTACAGATAAAACCTAAAACATTTATTTTATTACCTCTTTTCTTCTCCCAGACACCTCTGTCATTACCCTTTGCTTTCAAAACTTCCCCCTCAGTGACTTTCCTATTATGCCAATAAGTTACTCTTTCCTGAAGGGCTCTCTCCTGGGCTTTTTGCACCTCTTTCATTTTAGGGATCACTTTTCCATGTCCTCCATGTTTCATGCTCCTAAGTTTCTTATTGATAGTTGCTCTCTTTTGCATTAGAAGCTGTACTTGCAGCTATATATTCTAATAATATAAGGTATCTACAAACAGATGTTTGACAGATTATCACAAGTTTCTTTAAAAAGGATTCTGGCTTTCAGTTCATGAATAACAGCCAAAGGGCTGTAGTCTTGGAAGCTAAGCTATCACATTGACACAACAATTAGATATAATATTAGCACAACTATTATTCAACGGTGTCACATTGTTTTTTCTAATTATAAAACATAGAATGCCTTGTCATGGCTAAATTTCGACTTTTCATCACAAAAGAAGAAGCAGAGAAGTGAGATAATCTTTTTTCCTTTTCCAGTTGGTTCACACACGGTGTTTATAGAGGTACAGAATTTAAAATTTGATCACCCTATGTTCTGTTTTATGGGTACCCTGAAACTCGATTAGTGTTTGCAGCCCAATTTTGAATTCTATGATTGAAGATTGGNCGATCTATTCAGCGCTTATGTGGGATAAAAATTCTGGATATTATTAATTATTAATAAATCAGTGAAATTAAGGGATAAAAATGAGCTGAGGATTTCCCAGTTTCTCTTACACTGACTTACATACCAGTTTATACCAAATAAGCGCTGAATAAACTTGAGACATTATAAATACTTTAACCAAGGAATGAATGTCCTCTAAAATTCTTAAATTTTATGCTTTAATATTGCAGATCATCTATCTCATTCTCAAGCAATGCTGCATTAAAAACAGTTGGAGCAGTCCTCAGCAGATACATTCAAGATTTTCACCTTTCTGCACTGAAAAGTTGCTTACCATTCTGGGCAGATTACACCTTTGGGATTTCTCCAGACAAAGGGATAGAGACGGGATGTACAGCAAAACCAGGAATATTGCCTTCCTGCAAATGAATTTCCACTTGTACTATGACTTCCTTGTTCTGACAGCGCATTCAGGACACCCCCAGGTTTCCTCTTTCTTGCAAAGTCTGTTGTTTCTTGGATAAAATTCTCTTTGTGTCACATCAGCATAGCTGGGATGAATATGAAAGAAGCTAGGAGTGAGGGATGGAGCTGCAGGACCCATGATCCTCATACTGGAGTCTTCCATGAGACAGTGCAGCCTCTGATATTCCCTGAACCAGCCACAAATGCCAACGCCTTCTCTGCAGGACAGGTGTATTCTTCCACTTATTAGGTAGTCAGGAGTCTCCATGGGGCTGTCATGGGAAAGGGAAGGTGTCATGGTTTCACCTGATCCAACCACCAAACCACACACACCTGCTCACTCACTCCTAGACCAGGGGGAGAATCAGAAGAATATGAGAAAATGAGAAAATCTGTAACTTGAGCCAAAGACAATTTATTAGGGACACCAAAAGCTGCACACACAAGTAGAGTAAAATAATGAATTCATTCACCACTTCCCATAGACTGATAAGTCTTCAGCCATCTCCAGGAAAACTGTTACATCATGCATAATAGTTACTTGTAATGACAAATGCCAAACACTCCCAAGTTCTTCTCTCTTCCCTCCCCAGTCGATGTTATACATTTTGGAATATCCTTTCAGTCAGTTGGAGTCACCTGTCCTAGCTATGTCTCCTCACAGCTTCCCATGCACCCAACCTTCCTCACTAGCTTGGCAATATGAAAAGCAGAACAAACTTTGGCTCTGTATAATCTCTGCTCAGCAATAACTAAAACTTCTCATCAATCTCTTATCAATCCTGTGTTCAGTACAAATGCAAAACCCAGGACTCCAGCATACCAGAAAATGTTAATACAGCATTTAACGGACAGCCAAAAGTAATGAGGTTCCTGACTGAGAACTACATGAAAGGCAAAGTGTCTCTGCTTGAAAGACTCACCAAAAGGGGAATTCCTATCAAAATTTTCAGGCATTTTTACTGTCTTTTTAAAAACTTTATCGTTTGCCTGACAAGATGGGTTTTTTGGTTGAAGTCTATCTGAGTGCTGAGAGTATGCACAATACCCAGCCTGACAGCAGCAGATCTTGCACAGTATTTATTTATGATGTATTGGCACATCTCCCTGCTGCCTGTGTCACTGATGTTTCTGGCTTTACATCACAGGCAGGACAGGTAGATTTAGAGTTTTAGAAAGAGTCTCAATGTGTCTGACCACCAGCTGACAGTACAGAGAAACAGCTATCCCTGCAGACACAATGTTTGCTTCAAAACAAAATAAATAAGAACTGAACTCAAATATCTGTAAATAGGAAGGAAGCTGGAGGAGACATCGTGAGAGTGGTTGTGTTCAACTGAACATTAATGTAGCTGAAAATACCTTCAGTCTGTTCTACAAGATAGTCTGCTTTCCAAGGATTCCTTCTTATCTAGAGGGGGATTTATCCCAGAAGTGTGGTAGTGGACAAAGCATCTGAGTCAATGTGGAGTGAATTGTCAGAGATGCAGAAAAATTGGCAGTGGTATAAACCAGCCTGGAGATATGGCCCCAGCTTCTAATGTCTCTGCAAAACTGTTAGTCTAAAATTACACTAAAAATCATGTCAAGATTTCATGCAAAAAGAGCCAATAAGAATTCCTCTGCAGCTGCAAGCTTTTTGAAGACATACCTATGCAAGGTTTGTAGGCTCTTCTGATTGAATGTGCCTGCTAAGGAGAGGTAAGCTCATTTTGAGAAGGGGCTACTCTTTTAAATATATCTAAGCAGAGGACAATAATGGATTACTGATAAGTGATATTATTTTCTATTTCCTGAGACCCTTTGCACTGGATACAAAGTCAGATGACTGTTTGGCCTAATAGAAAATTAAATATTTTGAACCTGTGTTTCATCCAGATGTCAGAAGATGTAGCTGGAATTCACCTCCTTTAGACCTTTACACATTAAATGGACTATGAGGAGCCATAAATACCTACTAGCATCCCCTTCAGTCATTCAGTGCCTGTCTGTTTCTGTTGTGTAACAACCTTTACTTCTCCTGGCTCTACTAATTCTCCAGTAAGTTATACTACCTTTGAGAAAATGACAGAGGCTAACAAATTGCTCCTGCCTTTCTGCTTTGTTTTTTTTGAGATTTTCCCCAAACTGAGATGAACCAAGCTACTGGGCTGAAGGGTTCTAAAGTATTTTTGTTCCACATGAGAAATATGAAATTGCCTTCTTGCAGTAAGTAACCTAAGAACAAAGCTTATTTTCTTGGATGGTCCTGTAAATGTCCTTTATCATGGTCATTTCTGAATGAAGGGAAAAGCTCCTGTTCTGACATCCACTGGCTACTCTGGCCAAGTAGAATCTTCACACCTACTAGAAATACATCCCTTTATTATTTCAGGCTCACATTTCTGAAGAGAAACTGTCAGACAAAATGTAGGTCTGAGAATAACTGAAGGCAGACTGCAATTATGGGAAAGCTGAAAATAGATATGTCATGCAACAACTCTTGCTATCTGAAAGACAATGTCCACTCTTAGTTTATGTCTTTCACAAAGACACACACAAACACACACACACACACACACACNACACACACACACACACATATTTTAGCAGGTGTGATTGAAGGTCCTATCATCAGAAGAAAATAGTTGCTGGGTTTCCTACATTCCCTGAATTTAGTTCAAGTCATGTATAGTAAAGTACACATGAACGGTCTCTAAATTCATTCTGGAATTATCTTTTCATCATGATGTTTGAGTAGACCAGATCAAGCCTGTGTACATGTTCAAAGCCAGATTACAACAGAGAATACCAGCAGTATCTCACACTGGAGACTGTTCTTCATCTATTCCCTGACCTTAAACATAGCCTTTTATTTTGTTGAGCTAAAGACAGAGGTCAAACTTGTTAGCTTTTCGTAGCAGTAGATATTTTCATTTTAATTTATTCAGAACAGGGATCAGGAGGTGCATATGTTTAAAGTGAAGAGTGGCATTCGAGAACTGGATTCGATCAATGATTTAAAATCCCAATCCCAGGCCAAGCTGAAAGCGTTCTTACCCTTCATGAATGAAGTTCAGTATATGTGTAATTCTTCCCAGAACGCTTTTTCAATGACACATCCATTTTGTAACTTCCTGCGAATCTTTATTTCAGCACCTCAGCTTTAAGATTCTAACAGAGCTAACATAGCAAAACATCAGATGGAAAGCATGTAGCTTGTGTTACCAGTGTTACAGGTTTGCTGATGGGTCTATTCCCCTTTAAACAATTTGTTATACCTTAAACCAAGATGTTTTAACAGAATTAAAAATTAAACTTAAGTTATTTTGTTCTAGACAGAAGACTTTGAATCAATTTTCTTCATCCTGATAAACTGTTCTGTCTAGTATATTCAAATAGTTTATCAAGGCAGATCATGTTTTATGAAACAAAATTAAACTTTCTTTTCTTTAAAAATATTTATTTGACATATTGTCTTTTCCAATGGGATTTCAGCTTTATCATTGCTGCTACTAGAATAACATATTTATATCTAGGGATCAGCTACAGAATTATCTAATTAAGATGCATTTGAAATTCATTCATTTACTCTCCAGGTCCAAAAATATTTGATGTATATAAACAAAAGGGAAAGTTTAAATCAAAAGTTTAGTTCTTAAATCAGCTAAAGAAACAAACAAAAAAAAATCAGAAATGTTTTTTAAAAAAAACTCAATTAACACCTCTTTCACTAAAAATCACTGCTCTTTTTTTTTTAATATACCAAAATTGTACTCTGTTTGTCAACATTACAAATACTGCCTTTATATCTGAGCATACAGGATTGTCAACCTTATGTCTTATAAATCCTCTTGGATTTTCCTCCCTGCTTTCTGCCATTCCCCTGACTCATCTGCTCACCTCTCTGAGCTACTTGGATTTAGAGAAGAGAGGTGAGTAGAAGAGTCAGGGGAATGGCAGAAAGCAGGGAGGAAAAGCAGGGAGAGACATGCTGAAATAAAGAAATAAACAGAAGGAAAATATTTACCAAAAAGTTAAAAAAACAAAACAAAAAAAAAGAAATAACAAGAGCAAGCACTTGTGAGCCAGAAGAATGATTGCATTCCATTTTCAATTTTGGCATGTGACTTTGCTTCATAACAAAAGTTAGTTGCATAACCTTTCCTCTAAATAAGTTTATCTGTGTTTAAAATAGAGGCATATGAAAGTACTATGAGTGTTATTATAATTTACTGACATGTACAGAGCACTTTGAGGTAAATAAATAGGTCTATTCTAAAGAAAAAAGGAACTAATGTCAAATACTTCATACCCATTTTGTCAGTGTCTCCTTGAAATACTTTGTCTAAAGCACACATTGAACAGACAGCTGAATTGCAGATAAGGCATAGGAAAATGAAGATCTTTTTGACATGCACAAGGACAGGGTATGTGAATGTGTCTTTGATGGAATTAAGGAGAAGGGTAAAAAATCATGTCTGGTGTAAACTGATTCAGTAGTACTTAGAAAAGTTTCAGTGGTTTACATCTACCAAAAACATCAAATAGTTCTCCAGAAAGAAGCTGAGAGCAGTTGGGTATTTTCAGCAACACAACATTTTCTACATGAATAAGACATTTTCTATTGCTTCTGATCTTTGTGTAAAACAAATGTTTATCCTTCCTTGGGACAAATGGAAGAGTTAAAGATAGCATGACACATCTGATCTTTTTTTCTTACTGATTCTTTGTTAATGTAAACCTTTAGGCAATCAACACAGTTTCTGCAATCAAGCCTGTATTGGTTTTATTCTGTTTTCTAAATATAAGCCTTTGTGGCAAGAATTTTAGCCATAAGTTTAAGAGTTACTGTAGTCAAGAAAAGTTACTCTTTCAAATAAAGTTTCATACTTTTATTGCATGTCTTCATAGGTGTTTGACAAATGCATCTCCAAGGGAGCCCCCATACAGCCTATGTCAACCACTAAAGGTAATTAATATATTATCCAGTATGAGTGCTGATAGAATGCTGCACCAGACATTTTGCAGAGATGTTGTCTGTCTTATTTTACAGAAATCCAAAGTACAAAAGAGAAAGAATGATGAGAAATTAAAAGCATTGCTTCTCTTTTTCTTACCTTTCCACTGACTGCCTATACTTTACATATTCCAGAACACTCCCTAAACTTGTATCCCTCATTGGTACTATCTGCCTTCAGCTTCCCTCAATTCCAGACTGTCTTATAATACTTCCTAATATTTATCTTACCATTCCTTTTTGAAAAGTATCTTCATATAATTCAAAGAGAAGAGGAAAAAAAAAATGTGTAAAGAGGAAAGAAAAAAATTACATCTATCTAGACAAAAAGTCTCTATTCTAATTTCTTCAAGTTTTGGAATCAGAGGGTTCCAATTCAGCCCTGGGAAAGGAAAAGGTAGGGAAGCATGGCCAGATTTTCCACATACTGATCTATCTGCTCATTGCAAATATTAGATCATGTTTTGTGACATAATATTACATTCCTGTGATAAAATTCTATAATAGTACTATCTAATATTAACTATAGTAGTAAAATAACAACACACACAACGACTATAGTAATTATAAAAATAACTATAATAATAAAATTATATCATGAATAGCTACATAAAGAAGTTATTTTCCCCTAATATTGTGAGAAATCTTCCTAAGCATTATGTTGCCTTTTGAAATATAGTCGTAAAAAGAGCTATGTGATGGCATTTAAGGAAAAGGTCAAAGAAAATGGAGTCTTAAGTTATTACTATGCTATATCTATGTCTCTTCAGGAGAACTGATTACAGCTCCTTTAATAAAAGAAAAAGAAAATTATCTTTTTGTGATAGAAAGAAGGTGGGTTCTGAGCACCAAAAAACCCTTTGGTTTACCCATTGAGTAAAATTTCTATAAACTATAGTTTTTATAGTTCTATTGTTTTATAGAAAATGTAGTTAGAATTAAAAAATACTACAATCATGTGAAATAAGTGTCACAACACATTCTGAGATAAAAAGATGTGAGCATTTCTCCATTTGCAAAGGAATAATTCCTAATATGCAGCAAATTCCCTGAACTCTGGGGACATTTGCATTTTCTTTAATCTGGTTTGGTTCTTTGCAACAGTTTTGAGATGAATTTGAACTATTCTGAATAAACCAGTAAAGGAAGAAATATTTTTCTCCATAGAAGTGGGAATTTTTTTGCCATTTGTTTCATAAAGTTACTGTACCAGATCTTTTTTTTCAGAAGAATTTCATGGCTTTCTGTACCTCATCAGAACAAATAAGAAGGATGTACATTTGTTTTAATTATTCTGAGATTAAGTTTCAGTGAAATAGAAAGAAAAGAGAAAAAAAGAGTGGGAAAATAAAATGATTACACTTTAACTGTGAAATAAATTGAGCAGCAATGTAAGCAATATAAGGCACTCAGTGAAAAAAATTTAAACCATGAATACTTTTAAATCAAGGTGACACATTAAAAAAAAAAAGAAAAAAGAAAAGAAAAAAGAAAATGGAAAGATGAATGTCTTGGTTTTGAAAGGTGCTTGCTAAGGAAGGCAGGCAGGAGCCTCCCTTGGAATGGAAAATGTAAATCCCGTCCCTCTGAATTAGCATAATTTTGAAATTAAGGGGTTCTCAGGCAAAGATAAGGAGATATAAATAGCAGTTCTTTACTAGTATGTATAACAAGGCAAACAAAACAACAACAACTGCAGCACTAACACCAGCCAGAACAGGAACCCAGTTCCAATCCTCTTGGCCGCGGGCGCTTTCCCCTCGGTGCAGTTCCCGTCACAGCCAGCAGGGGCGCTGGTGGCTCCCGGCGGGCAGGGCAGGTGCGCTGATCCCCCCGCGGCTGCAGGGGGCGCTGGGGTGATGGTGGCTGTGTCCCAATGGGAAGGGATGGAAAAGAGAGGCTTTGCTCACAAACACTGG
>VZTT01058537.1:0-16644 GCA_013400855.1 Buphagus erythrorhynchus | reverse complement strand
TGCTGAAAATGATGCAGACTCAAAGACATTTTAAAATTTCATTTCAATGACTTCCTATTTCAGCTCTGAGACAAGCTGATCTGAAGTACTTCAGGACAGGTTGCAGGACACAGCCTTGGCCCAGCAAACTTGTTTTCCTCCACTTTGGTGATGCAAACAAGGCACTGGGTATGCNTGGAATTGGCTGAGAGCTTGGTATATCCAGGGTAACATGGTCACAATGGTGTTGCATGTCCTAAGTTTTTCTTCTGGGCTTGCAGGTGATTTTCCAGAATTTCAGCATGAGGTTCAGAAGTCTGTAGGAGGAGCTGAATGAAAGTAACGGAGAGGACAAGAACATTGATGAGAAACTGAAAATGTGCAGAACTGAAATTAATATATACCCAAGGGCCATCTGATATGAAGGCTTGAAAGAAATACATTCACACTATGATGAAGAAGCCCACCCTCAATTAATCAAGTGTAAGAAAGAGGCATACGTGAGGTATTAAACATCAAGTTCAGGGGCAGACCAGAAAGATTACAATGTGAAGTTCAGAAAGTAATAAAAATTATAAGAAAAGCAAAGGAAAAGCAATGAAAATGAAAATAGAGAATGANCTCCACTTTGGTGATGCAAACAAGGCACTGGGTATGCTTCTCCTTGATAGACTGATGGGGTTAGCTGATATGTTGTCCACTTGCCCACATCATCACATGTGGAGAGAGTACAGCAGTCCCAGAAAGGGCAGTTCAGTGATGTGATCCAATCTGGTGATCCTTCTCTGNAAGGTGATTTTCCAGAATTTCAGCATGAGGTTCAGAAGTCTGTAGGAGGAGCTGAATGAAAGTAACGGAGAGGACAAGAACATTGATGAGAAACTGAAAATGTGCAGAACTGAAATTAATATATACCCAAGGGCCATCTGATATTCAGGCTTGAAAGAAATACATTCACACTATGATGAAGAAGCCCACCCTCAATTAATCAAGTGTAAGAAAGAGGCATACGTGAGGTATTAAACATCAAGTTCAGGGGCAGACCAGAAAGATTACAATGTGAAGTTCAGAAAGTAATAAAAATTATAAGAAAAGCAAAGGAAAAGCAATGAAAATGAAAATAGAGAATGAAAAAAAAAGATTACACAGGAGGTTGTGAAAAATGACGACTTTTTTCAAGTACACAAGGAAAAAGAAGCCTGTGAAAGAGACAGAAGGGCCTTTAAGACATGGCAGAGAAAAATTATTGAAAGGAAATTCAGGTATTGCTTAAAATATTCAATGCACTTCTTGGTCTTGTGCTCTGAAAAGAAGGTAATGGTGGCAGACACAGGTGTCAGAAACAAGCATAAATTTCCCTAGGGAGGAGAAAGAAATGCTAAAGGAAAGCAGAATCATGCCAGAACGGGTTATTAAGAAATTAGAATATCTGAAGATTTGAAAAATAACTTGTTCATATGGGAAGCAGTCTGTTTTCAGTAGAAAACATCAAGAAAGGCAGAATAACCCCAGGCAGGCACATTTAAGACCCTGTTTGTAGGAAAATACATGGCTAAGGAGAGAGCTGATAGGCTACAGATTTCAGGATTCCATGGATCCCAAGGGCTCTGTGGACTTCATGGGATGGGTCTGGTGGCATAATGCTTGTCACCTTGCTGCAGATTGCATCAAAAGTGTTCACATAAAGCAAAAAAACGCAAAACAAAAAAACCAAAACAAAAAAGTGGCATATAATGGAGGAGTTAGCTTCTTAAAGTGGTATTTCTGTTCTGGGGATTATGGACTCTGTAACAAACTGGACTTCAATTATTTGGCAGCATCCTTAGTCCTGCAGCCTTCTGGTGAAGCAGCCTGCAGTTCAATAGCAGATTTGTTTAAATTAAATTTATATAAAAGTTTACTCAACTAAGTACCTAAATGGATAAAACAATTAGTATTATTTATTTTGATACTGAAGTCAATTTAATTGATGCTGTTTTCCTGACGTTCCCTCCCTGCTTGGTTCAGCGCTGTAACGACAATGCAGAACTGCATTGTAGGAGTTGCCATGGGGAAGCTGAAGTCTTTGGCAGTTGAGTAGGGGACAGTTGGAGCTTTTGGCACCTGGGAAGGCATGGGAGGCAGCTTGGGATTGTGGAGTAAATGCATTGGCTGGATGCTTCTGCTAAAATGATCATCAGTGGAATCATTAATAATGTTGGAATTTAAATTGTCAATTTTTGTTTCAGCATTAACGCACCAGTGAGGGGAATGGGGCTGTCCACACCTCTCAAAGATACAGTTTCCAGCTATCTGCCATGTCAGATAACTATTGGTTTATTGTCCATTTTTGTGTTCAAGGTTATCTTCACAAGTGTGGTGCTCGGCAAGATAACGTGGAAGTTTTACTTCAGAAACTGTTGTGCAGCAAGGGAAAGATGCTTTGGCATTTTCCACAGTACCAATATCACAGGCTACAGGAAATTCAGCTGGTACTTCACAAATATGTCTAGGGAAGATCTGGAAAATTGCATGTCTATGGGTTTGATTGATTGGAGCAGTTGGAAGAGAAAAGGATCATAAATCAGGGTCTAAAGGAAGGAAAAAGACTAAGAGAGTCGTGATATTACAGCAGATAGTGTCTTGTAGGTGCATAGAAGAGATCACCTACTGGAATTTTTAAGAGGAGGAATGAAAGACTGGCAGAGGAAAGGCCTGGATACAATCCATGTGATCCTCAAGAAACTTTTTTGATCTGGTATCACACAAAAGATGGCTTCTTAGGTTGGTAGGCAGGTTTGGATGTGAGGTACATCAGTGGATAAAGAGCTGGTGTGGATATCAAAGAAAGCATTTGGAAATGGATGGAATCTAGGTCAAAGAGGAGAGGGGATAGAGTGAAATGAAACCAGAATAGGTGGATTAGGTAGCATAAGAAAGAAGGATGGGGGGAGGCAGAGGAAATGACCAGCATTGATGTACTAATCTATAAGGAAAAAAGAGTCAGGATGTTACAGGGATTGTTCACAATCCCTTTAAAAACGTTGCACGAAGAAATTTCTTGGGAAATTCAAATGCCATGATAGCCTTCTTCTTCCTCCAGACCATTTCCCCTCCCTGGTGTTATCAAGAATGGACTGAGAAACACTGCTGCTGGAAGGAGCAAAGCTGGAGAGGGCTCAAAACAGGCAGGAAGTGATAAGACATAGTTCTCCACACTGGAGAAAACCAGAGCATCAGCTGGACTGCTGGTAAGTGCAAGACAGTGATTTGAATGGTTGTGGTAAAGATAACATCTCAGAGATATATGAAAGATCATCCATGTTTGTGTGCCTAACTAAAACCTCCCTTTAAAAATTTTGTATTTTTTTCCTTTGGCTTTCCTCAATTTTTAAATTGGTTTAATATGTGCTTCAGGTCAGCCTTTAAAGAACACAGTGGTAATTCTATGACAAAAAAAGCATTCAGAATTTCAATATTTATCCTTTTTATTGCAGTAATGTTACAGAGGGCATACATTTTTTTTTTTGCATGATTACTGTCCAGAATTAAAAACCAGGTTATTTGAACTAATATGAAGAGAAATAAACTGAAGTTTCCGGTTTGGCTGGCAATTGCAAGCAACATGTATCGAGTTTGTCTACATCTTTGGGTCCCAGGAATTCTTTCTCAGGGAGTGCCATCCCCTTAGCAGAGCATCACCCATCACCTCTGCATGCTGACAGCCCTGGCTATCTTCTTCAAGACGGGCACATAAGAATGCTAAGATAAGGTCCCCATGTTTTCAGAAGTAGGACAGTGAAGTAATCTGATCCATGACAGATTCAGTGTCAAATGTTCTGAGCCTGGACAAGTTCATTATGTGTCTTGGAGCTCTGTGAGTGCTGGAAGAATGACTCACTTCAATTAAGATTGCACACACAGCGTTTGGAAGTTTGAGCCTAAAAATGGTCTCATATGTTGCTTCATGGTGATTGTTCCCTTGGTTTGTGAGATGATTTCTCAGCTTGTGCAAGCTGGTGGAACCTTGTTGAGTTTAGTAAAACTTTACAGCAAACAGAAACCTGTTGTATGTTCTTCCTGTTCCTTGTAAAAATATGTTTTTGGTTTAAAATGTAACAAAGCAGCCATGTGACAATAGTGGCCTTGTACTCATTGTAGTGAAAACAGGGTGCCAAATTGTAGGAGGACTACTTAAGTCTCATGTGGCTGAATCTGCTGGTGTGTCAACATCCAAAACAGCCATGGAAGAGTGAGCAGGTTTGTCTTGGGCCTCCAAGTCAGCGCAGATCCCAGGAAAGCCTGAGCAGTGGAAATCATGTCACTGCTGAGGTTCTTACTAGCAGAGAGGTGACAGATAGATTTTCAAGTTTCAGGATGACATGGAAGAGTTGGAAATTGGGAAAATCATCTTTAGATCTGTAAACAGAACAGAGAACACAAAGAGAAAAAATTATACAGAATTCCTCATTATCTACACTACTGTTTTACATAAGGCTAGATGCACCGTATTAAGCAAAAGCTAATAAATCTATTTTAGCGTCCTAATATTGTTCAGATACCAGTTGCTATTCCTAACATTGCTGAGTAATATTTTGACTTCACTCCAGGGCTAACAAATAGTTGCTTTACAATTCTGATATGCCGTATCTTGAAATCTGTTATGACTGTTGCTGCTGGCCGGGTTGGGAAGAAGGGTGCTGTATATTCATTAACTTGTGTGCTGACTGCTGTTACATCTCACACACCTCAGAGGCTGCTCTGAGCAGGTGAAGTAGGTTTGAAAGGTGGGGGAAGGGACCAAGCACACATCTGCCCCATTCCTGCTGGAGGGGAGCACCCCAAGCTCACCCTAAGGAAGTTACAGTTGTGTCCCAGGACAGCTCAAAGGTTTGATTGGCTCAGAGCTGCAGGAGTACCTGGGATTTTCAGTTCTTAGTCCAAGCGCCTTCAAAAGATAGGAAGTATTATTTTAGGTCAGATGATACAAGAAATTATTTCAAAATAAGGCATTTTAAAAAAACCTCCCCCCATTTGAGACTCTTTGTATTAATGAATACTTTTGATTGACTCAAAACAGCATTTCTCAGTGAACAAATTGTTAATTGAAAAATTCTGTCTGCTCCAAAATGTCCTGAATCTCTTGTAAAATATTATTAATAGAATAAATAATTTCGTGCTTCTTTAGACCTGTAAAGCCATTCAGGATACTACCAGTAAAGTCTTAAGTACTCCCATGTCATTATAAAGGCTAAAGAAATATATTTTGGTACTGGGGATAAGTATTAGAGGGATACTGAGAAGCTGCTAGTCTGTTTAACATCTGTCTTACAAATAAGCTTCATATGCTCTCTTTCTAAATTCTTCTCATTTAATTTGCAAAAATAATCAAGAAGGAACATTTGCTGTCTTTGGACCAAATCTTGAGGCCTTATTCAGGCAAATGCCGACTGAATAATTAGTGATCTTTCCAGCAGAAGGAATATCCAACTGACTGTGGAGTATACAGAACAGCTTGACATGGTTTAGGCTATAACTTCATCACCCATTGCTCTGAACACAAGGGGATTTGCCTGGGTGAAAAAAAAACACTCAAAATTAACTTACAGTTTGGCTTATTGCCTTTTAATAGGATCCTTGCAAAGTAGTAATTGAAGAAGTGGTATCTTCCAGGGATGATTATGCAATGCCATAATATAATGAGCTTTTTTCACTAAAAAAGATACTAAATGTGAACATGGCCACTGCATGTTCCCCACTGTATTATTCAGGTCCCAAACATTCTTTACTGGTAGGGCAGAGGCTTCTGTCCTGTTTTCCTGCTGGATGAGGATAAATGCCAAACAGTGAACATTCTCTCAGGCTCTCTTTGGCCTTGCACCTCTGGAGCTGCCAGATGGTGAGTTCAGAGGGAGCAAGACCCCAGTTAATGCAGCTGCCCCTAATCTTTCTTCAGCCTTGTATCACCTCCCTCACTCCCAGTTCCCCTCTGAGTTTTTGCTTTTTTACTTGTTCTGGCTGCTTGTGTCCTGGACAGCCCCAAGCTGCAGTGAGCAGCCCTCTAGAAATGTAACAGGATGAAATTCCTCTTACCTCTAAGGTACCCATGAGTCTGTGTCTTTCTTGTCTCTTGTGTTTTCTTTGGTTTATACTCTGCACTGTGTTTGGAGGATGTGCTTGTCCCAGGCTGTAGCAGACAGGCTGATTCATGAAACTTCAACACAAAAGAATCCCAGTGCTCTGAATCCACTAAATGAATAAGACAAAAGAGTAAGCAAAGAAAATACATTAGGAAGTCGAGAAGAATGGACACTGCTTGCACATTTGGCCTGCTAACTTGTAACAACACGGAGAAAGAAACTGTGAAAAGAAATTCAACTCTTTTTCTTACTTGTACTCTTTTAATTATGCTGTCTCTTGTGTAGCTATTGTCCTTACAAATGCTTTTACTGATGTTCAAGAAATGTCCCTGAGTTCCCCCTAGCTTTTGTACTTTCATCTTGGCTCCTTTTTGTGTCTTTGCATTTCTTCCCTTTGTTTTTCCTCTCCACCTACCTTTTATTTTCTCCTTTCCACTCTTCTACTATGCTTCAACCAATACCAGGAAACAAAACTTTTTTTCTAAGAATCAGAGCACACTCTGATCACTGCCACATATGGCTATCTTCCTTTCAGGAGGTTTGCTTGGCCAGGTGAACATCTGTTCCTTAGTATTCTTATGAATAAAGAGCAATAATTCTGACAGAGTGAGCTTAAGATGACAGCTTAACTACTTTCATGCAAGAACTTAATCGTTCTTTCTTATCTGACTCCCCCTCCTGGATTTGCACACACAGACACACACACACACATATGCACACTCACTTTCTTATCTGAGCTATTAGATTGAGTTTCAGTCTGGAAAATAAATCTGCCTCTCTCTGTTCTGATTCAAATGAAATCTTTGTTCAATTGTACAGCTTTCGTTGTTGTTGTTGATGTTATTGTTGCTTGTTTATTTATTAGGTAAAGAGGTTTGATGTGAAAGAGATTTGGAGTGACCCCTGTGTCCTGTCTCAGGTGAACTCTGTGTTTCCTGGCTGCACAGTCCCTCTCCATCCCTCCCAACATGCTGTCCATACTGAGACAGCTCCTCAGCAGTGTTGGGGGGACCTCCCTGTGCCCCTCTGCTTGCTGCCTGCAGGTTTCCTACAGCAGTCCCTGCTGGTTTGACTCTGTTGCCTTTGCTTGGCAAAGTCATTCGGGCAGTGATTCTGAGCAGGTCGTGGAGGGAGCTGACAAAGGATAGTACCTGGGTTTTATCTGTGTGTGTCCTTTGAGGCAGAGTGGAGCATCACCTCCCTCACTAAAATCTGGGAGGCCCATCCACAGAAGGTATTGGATTTGCACTTTGTTGCAGTCAGAGTGAGTGGAACAGGGTGTGCAATGAGGAATAAGAGGTGGGAATGTGAAAAACATAGTACACGTCTGACACTCTGGCTGCTGCTGCCCAGTGGTCCCCATGTAGTGTAAACCTGAGTAAGCAGCGCATCCCTGGCCCTTTAGCAAAACCAGGATTAATCCAGGCAAGGCCCTGGCTGTCGTTTTGCAGGGACTTTGCAATAGCAACTGCAAATGGCACAGATTCATCCCACTGCTGGGAAAGAGGACGTGGCATAGGAGCCTCCTGCCTCATGGCTGCTCATTTCTGTCTTGGCCTGTGCGTGGGGCGTGAAGCACTAGTGCCTTTCCCTACCTGGAAAAATGGCTCTCTTCCCTCAGTAAGCCTAAGTCGTGCCTGTGCCTTGCCTCACTTTAGGTACAAGTCCTGTGAACATGTGAAAACTAGTCAGGGAAAGGAGTTATTTTTAATTCAGGAAAAGGGTGTGCACAAATAATACACAGTTAAAAGCAGCCGACACGGGAGTGCCCTTTTCTTTTGAAGACCAGGACTGGAAATGGGAAGAGCAGACAAGGAAAGGCAAGGGAGCACAAGAAACGGAGCAGGATGCAAAGTGAACAGGACGAGAGAGTTGACAAGTTGTCACTTTCGCTCGCGTCGCCGAGGAGGAAGCGCGCAGCCACCGCCGCCCCGCTCGGCACACTTGATGTATCTCAAGGCATGACAATATGGCTCTGTTTGTTCTGCTCTGGGGGAGGGGGACAGTTTATTTTCTTAAGACTATTAAGTCCTTCTAAGTACCACTATCAGCGTTCTATGATTGAAAGTGACAAACAGAAGCAGCCCTATTTAAAAACTGCCACTTTGAATTAGTGGAAGTATCAGCTTAAGTTTTACAATATTTTACTGCTCCATTTTTGCACTCTTTTACATAAGGACAGCCAAATAAATATCCCGGCGACTTGTCTTTGCCAGAATTCCTCCCCATGCTCCCGCCCCATTAGCTGCTGCCTTATGAACGCTGCGCTAAACAGAAAGTGACAGCAGCTGACAGTGCAGCCAGGGCCAAATTATCCAACGTCTGAAGTTGTGCCCACGTGGCCATGCACAGGCTCAGGCTTTCACATGCAAAGCAGGTAACTGCGTACAAACAGGTGCTCACACGTGTGAAGACGCTCTGGACAGACCTTGCTTCCCAAGCCAGGCACTGTTGAAGGCTGTATCTCAGAGAGTTTGGTACCTGCAGGTCCCTGGGCTTGGAAGAACAGAGCTTTGACATGGTGAGGCATTGTCTGTAAAGAAGGAAATGGTTTTTCACAGTTTAGCTTTAAACTGTGAATGTAGTGCTTAAATTGTGAATGTAGACTGCCCAAAGAGTCAACAGGGATAAAAAGAGCGGTGCTGTAAGCATGTGACTACTGGTGCCAGCCCAGCTGAGCCACTCTGAGTTGCTCATGGGAGTGCATGGCCTGTGGGTACCTGGTCTATCTGCTTAAATTTGCAGTGCTCAAGCCTCCAAAAACTTCTTCCCCACCCCAATCCCACCATTGGCATAGCTGCAACTCCAGCTCACCTGAGTCCTGGAGGCAGCAAGATATCAGCCTCTGGTATATCAGATGTGAGCTTCATTGTACTGTGCAAATGTGGTGTGATAAAAAGCTTGAGTTTCCACCTCAGATCTCCCCTTGTCTTCAGTGATGTCCAGGAATCACATTACAGACTTCTGCCTTATCCTGTTTAACAGGAAATACCCATTTCTCATAATTTGTGTGCTCCCCTTCCCTTGGGAAATGCTTCTCTTTCTACTGTGCAGAAGGCTTTCTAGGCAGGCTGGCAGGAGGACTGAACCTCAGGCTTTGCTGGGCTCCATGTCTGTGGGAAGGAGAGGATGTGGGGGGGCACAGGGAATTGAAATAGTTCTTGTGGAGCCGTCATCTACTGCAGCAGGCCAAGGTGCAAAGTGAGTCTGAAGCCTGTGAATAGAAACCTTCCCTGTTGTTTGAAGGGAGTAAGGCATTTTGGCTTTCAAAACAAAGCTGCTTTTGAAATCTTTGATCTTTCTTTTCTATTCTTTGTTTTTCATAAGGAAAGACATAGACAAAATAGTGCAGACAAAGCAGGTTATTTGTAAGCCAGCTTGAGTACCCATTAAATCTTAAAGGCTGTATTATTCTGACTTTCAATACCAATGCACAAATAGCTATTCTTTTTTTCCCATGGATCTTCCATATGGCCAGATGAACAGGCTGACTGCATGGTGAGCAGCAAAAAGAACAGCTGACATATAGTTTGCAACCACGCTGCAACATCTGGGCAGAATTTGGTCAACTGCATGCCTGATAATAGTTTTTACATTCAGACAGAGAGATCCCTTTTTATGAGACTGTGTAAAGAGGCAGAGAAATTATTAATATAAACTTTGAAGTGTACAATGAGTGGTGTGTTAGAGCAGCAAAACAGCCCAGCCTGCGTGCTACAGTGCCCAGAATGTTGAATTGGGAGGTACGAAATGAGCCTTATCTCTGCCTCTTTTAGTACCTTCCTGTGGGATCTTAAATAAATCATTTACTCCTGCTTTTTAGCCTCTCTTTCCCCTTCTCCCCTGCCTCCTCTCTCTGCTCCTGTTTATTTTGTTTGCCTTGCTGGTTAGTCTGCGTACTCCTCCATGAGCAGTTGATTGTCATCATTCACAGTTATGGCCCACACTCACAACCGTGGCCCAAAAAGGCATTTATGGCTCACTGGTCAAAGCCTATAGTTTTCTCTTTGCTGTTCACCACTGCAGATGGCATAAAAAGGGTACCTTAGTCTGTTACTTGTGGAGATCAAGCAAAGCAATTGCTAAAGGTCACTACGTAGCACTTCTGGTGGGACAGCTGCAGGAATATGGGACCACAGAGAGACGAAAAGAAATACATGGATGAGGCATAGCTGAGGTCGTACATGTGTGCTAATACAGAGAAAAGACAGTCCACTGAGCAGCCTCTCTCCTTCCATCCAGATGCAGAAAAAACACTGTGGCAAATGTGACAGCGAGCGCTCACTTTCTGTCCAAATGCTGCCGGTGCAGCAGCATTTCAGCAGCAGCAATTGCAGCTTGCAGTGTATCCCACGTTAACCTGGGAAGGTGAACTTGCTATTTCCCCTCTCTTTTATTAAATATGAGGAGGGCAACTGGGGCATGGAGCTAATGCTGCCGGTCTCTTCCAAGGAGGGCTGTCCCCTGGCGGGATGTCGGGATGTCCCAAAGCGCCGCAGATGCCTGGCGAGGTGCGGTGTCCCAGCCCCAGCTGCACCAGCGCTCAGCTGTGCTGGTCTGCACATGGAGGAAGGCTCCATATGGTGTGTGCATGGCATCCCAGCACAGCCCTCCCACCCAGGTGTAGAGCCCAAAGCCAGGAGGTGCTGGTGGGGAGGGGGGTGGTCTGCAGGGGATGGGAGTGAGCCAGGGAGACAGCACTACCCTGTCTGTGCTCCCTGGGCCAGGATCCACAGATCCTGGCTCCCCTCTGCCTCTTCTAGCTCTTGGCCCAATGTTTTGTCCTCATTTTGCTTGTTCTGTAGCAACAGTTTCTTAGCAAACACCATTCTCAGAGTGGTGCTGATATTAATTGATGAGGCTGGTGCTCAGAGTTGTCTTGGCATGGTAAGGCACTATCTAAGTAGAAAAATAAACAGCCATGTTCACTCCAGTTCCTTTCAGAAAATGGAAAAATAAATCATTGCCTTCCAGATGGAAATGCACAAAATCATCAGCAGAAAAATATCTTAAAGCTCCTAAGAAAGCTCTGAGAAGGGAGGATGAACAGCCCTAGTTTTCTGGGGATTTTGTTTCCATTAAACAAAGAGCTACTGCTTCTCTGATGTTGTGCTTTGAACAGAGGAGTTCAGGGCTTCAGATAGGGCATAACATTTTAGGAGTTTAATATCCTTTCAGAAAGAAAATCCCTGTCTGCTGAGAAAAAATGATGATTTGTCTTGCAAATGATTGGTTTTTCTTTGAAAATGCAGCAATGGGAGATTTTGTCTCAAATTTAAATGTTTCCTTCATTCCTTTTTACAGACCTGACATAAAATATTTTACTTTTAACAAGCCTGTTGCCACTGCCTCAGGCTGTATGAGGGACAATGTTCCTACTGTAACAGAGGGGACAATTAGATAGGGTTCAGCTTTAACAGCAATAAAAGCAACATTTGAGATCAAAAGTTTCTTGAGGAGACACCTACTGGACAGCATTATTGCCAATATTGAGCAATGTGGTTTGGATGCTTTTTCTTGAAGTATAGGAACTCTTCCAAATTAATTTTATGAGTTTAAAAATACATGTTCTATCCTTAAATATAGCCTAGATGAAACTATTTTTCTAGTGTAGGGCATTAAATATGAGCAATGCATTTTAGAATTAGAACTTAAATGATCAATAAAAAAGAGCAAACCAAAACCATAACCTGAAATGCAAAGATTTAAGCTTTCTTTGAGACTTGTTACATTCATTTTTCTCTTTCATATCTGAAGTGAAAATGAATTGTTTTAAAAGACCTTGAGGACCTGATACAGTAAGCTTTGAAATCATGGACTGCATATTCATTTTAAAGAAACTCAGTAGCAGTTTTATAGGGGTCTTCAAAGCAGAGTTTATAAATATTTCATGCTTTGGTTTTCTATGATATTTCCCTAAATAATAATGTAGAAGACCCTTCACTCTTCCTTTTTGTTTCAAGGATATAATTTCTTTAGTTTCAAATGTTCTCCCTTAAAAAAGATGTCATTAATGTTTTTACTAAGCATTTCCCTGCTAATTTAAAGTTCTCTGACAACTGAAATAAGGTTCCACCTGTGAAACATTAGCCATTATTTGTTCAGACTCAGAGAAAGTACCTGATTCAGATTTTGGGAGAAAACAGGACACAACTCAAGGCTAGCACAAGTGGTTGGTCTTCATAATTTTTCAGAATATTCTTTTAGTGAGGAAAACTGGTGTGATCCTCAGGATTGGCTATTTACTCACTTATGGATATTCCAGTGTGTGTGAAGAAGTTCTAGGCTGAGAAGTGGAAATTGAGACAACAGAGTCAACACGTTGTCAGAAATCAAGTGATTTCAGATTGTGAGATGGCTCATCAGCAAAGACCTGTGCAGTTGCATTTAAGTGTACAAGGTGTGCAAGAATTACCGAGTCTTTCTGAACAGCTCTCTGAAGGCAAGGTGCGAGGCAATTAACAGGTATCTCCCTTTTACTGCTCTTTCAGAGGCATCAGCATCAAGGTAAAGTACAAAGTAGTAGGTGTTGTACATGTCCTGATAAAAGTTCAGCATAATTTTGTGATGCAAAATGAAAGAAATTGTTAGAATAAATGTTATGGAAATTGCCCTTTGTTACATTATTTGACTATAATTAAAAGAGAAGCCAAGTGCTGATAGCTAAGCAGAGAAAATATTTTCATACTTATCTAATCTGTGGTTTTAAGTAGGGGCAGACAAACTCATTTTGCCTAGTTTCAAACCCACTTGAACACTATTCAGCAAAGCGCTTATGGTCATATTTTCAAAGCTTGAGATCTTTTCTTTCCCCCACAATGGTATCACTGCTGATATTCCTTCAGTGAGAAAGTTCACATGATTTTATAAATGAATTTCAGGAGCATCTGAGTCTAAAAGCTCTATGAAAGTCTGAATTATGACTGTCTGGCTGTCTCCTTTCATCCCTCAGCCTGTCCTTTCCTCTCCTTAAAGCAATTGGCATACAGGCTGTTAGCGAGTTGTCTATCCAGCACAAAAAGTGCATGGATGAGAAGAACATAGACTGCTCCTGGATATCCCATTGGGTCCCTGTCTGGCCATGTTTTTCAGGCAAATCTATCTGCTCAGCTTGGGTTTCTTGGTGCTTTTTTTTTGCTTCAAGATGGAAGTTAAGATTGGTTGGACATCTGAGAAGCTGCAGGGTTTTACCTATAGAGTGAGAAAGACAAAACACCCTCAAAGGCTTTCCCTGTTGGGCTGAAAAGAAACTTCAGCATGCAAACCTGCTTTGTTTTAACTGACTTTATTAGACCAAGTGCAGTGGCAATGCACTGAAAGTAGGAATGACCTCAAATGTACGAAGGTACTATTTGTACCAGCAGTTTTGTATATGTGAACTGGGATCAGAGTGGGTTTTGACTGCAAAACAGAGGTAAGAGGAGAAGGGGACACTATCTACTTATTATTATGAGGTGGAAGACAGGATTAATAGAGTCAAAATACAGGTTTTTCCATATCACTTGTCAGCTTTGAAGAGTTAGTATTCACCCTGTTTTTATTTTTGACTCCTCTTTAAGCATATATGCTAACACAGAATGCAGGTGGAAAAGGAAAAAAGAGCAAAAATAACTCTCTTCAGCACTTTTGGGGATGCTCTAAGGCTGTTCTGTCCCATTTCATACTTGCAAATTGCTTTAGAGCTGCTACTGGTATAAATACACTACTGTGATACCGTGAGCTGACAGACAAAAGCAAGCACTGCTTTCTAGTCATTTGTCCTTCTTAGCTCAAACAAGACAGAAAATTAGAGTGAAAGAAGGCCAATCAGAAGACAAAGATGTGAAAAACTGTTGCATGACTGCACAGTGAGAGCAGATGGCTGCATGAACTGTCTCTCTGTACACATGAGCACATGGATAATGAAATAAGATCCACACTCATCATCTCTCTGCAACGTCCACTGTGTCACACGGAGCCTGTGACCACGTATTAAGGATCAAACAGACTCCTTTTGTCAGAATGATGATTAACCACAGGCTTTGCTCAGTCCTCTTCCTCCTACACGTAGCTTTGGAAATCTATCATGATTTATCCAAAAATGAATTGTCTGTTGATGACCCATGCTAGCTGTAAGTCAGGAGTGCTAAAGGGGTTGGCGCATACAGTTTTCTGTGGGAGGAGTTCTATGCAGTCTCTGTCATCCAAACCAACACTGGAGACTTTTTGGCTGTTTTCTCATACCTTCTGTTGCGACTTTATGTCTGTTCCTACTGCACTGTTTTCCCTGGAGTCTAAGGCAGCTGTAGCTACTTCTACCACATTTTGATTTCATCCTCTGTTCACATTCTTTCACTCACATAAAAACAACCACTTCGTATCTAATCCAAAGTAAAATAGAAATGAAGTATTAGAACCGAGAAATATTTTGGCATTCTTGGTTCTGGGAAATTGCTTTACAGCCTCTTGTTCTTGGCTGAGACAGAACTGAGACAAGAAATGGGAAACAATGATGGGACTATGAAGGATTTAATGAACTGTTTAGCCAATACCCAATTCTCACAAACATTTCCTCATCTGACAGTATTTTTCTGCCCTATTACTTGAGTTTGTACTGCTACCGTGTATCATTCCCTGGAGCACCGTGGTGCTTCCAGGCCTGGTTTCACATTTTTAACCAGTGAGTCTTTCCATCCCTGTGCCTTTAAAGTACAACCAGCAGTGCTGGCCATCTCAAAGATCAGATGGCCAGTGGCTGAAGTTGCAAGGGGTTTTCTTCATCCAGGAACTTCAGACTGCCACTTTTAGGAGTTTTAATGTCAGAAGTCTTTTAAGCAAAGTATTGGGCTGTAAGAGTGAGGTACAAGTTACTAACTTTGCTGTACGTGAATAGTCTTACTATTCTGAGTGGACACTTCAGCTCTTATCAATATGTGTTGAAATTAAATATGAGAAGATATTCCCTAAATCTCATGTCTGCTTTATCTAATCCAAGTCCCTGGTTAGGACTCCGATATTACCAGGGAATTTTAAAGTCATGTTCCTTTATTCCTCCAGCCAAGTGAATATCAATATGTTCCATGTGCAGTGAAAAAGCTTTAACAGAGTATCCCCAGCATCCCAGCTTGCTTTATGGACCACTGGTCAGCACAAAGCTGTATAAATGAAAATGTATAGGTTCAAGTCACTGAAAGCAGATGGAAGATATGAGGTCCCATCTTTCATACACCAAATTGACTCCTCTACTTAGGTGTTTATCTCCCCTCATGACTCTAGATATTGCAGTGCAACAAATCCTTGAGCCCCTACAATCTTCAGAACTGAAGTGGATTTTTCCCTTTTTAAACAAATCATTGTTATGCAATCTGTATCCTCTCACACTTTCTTTCTGGATAGCTTTTAAAATCCGAACAGGAATCACATCACATACTTTCTCCTTTCTGAGAAGGTATTGCCTGGAGCAAACCCAAAATCCTCTGATTGAGGGAAAAACAGGTTAACAGGAAAAGTGGATGCATAATGCTGGAATGAAAGTTTTCAGCTCGATTTAGCATTCCCTCCAGGGTTTATAGAGACTAGTCGTTTGAGATCTCTGGCACCCACGTGAGTTACATGGTTTATTCCTTACAGGTGGAAATGAAGTATGACTCTACAATATACTCTACAATGAAGTATTTAAATAATGCAGAATATATAATTACATTGTAGTATATTGTATATTATATTGCAGAATATTTAATTATATATGTTATTGCACACACACAAAGTCAGTAGCTGAGCTAAGGTTGCCACACTGGATATTCCTCCACAGCAAAACAGAAAAAGCAATTAAATTGTTTAGCAATCTATTCCACCCATCAGCTCTTCCCTTCCACCACCCAGGGCCCACATATTTCTGTCTTTTCCCTGAGCCCTCCATCCTAGCAGTGTTCATCAGTTATAGGTGCACTTCTGGGTCGATGTTGCAATGCTGCAGGGAGGTTATTTCCATGAATTACGAGGAGCTCAGCTGTGTGTCCAGCTTTGAAGGGAAAGTGAGGTAGAGGAACAACTGGGAATGATGAAAGGTAAGCTTTTGTGTAACGTGCAGGAAAGCGTAAGTGTGTGAAGATAGAGGAAGAATTGAGGGGCTGTAATGCTGCTATGAATCCTTAGTAGAGAGCACTCCACTGAAGCCTGTGTCCATGGATGAGATGAAGAACCAGACTTCTGGGAGCTGTAAGGGTGGAAGCAGTAGACTGGGAGACCCCAGCATCCTGGAGTGTCCCTAAGACATCAGAGCCATGCTTGAAGACATGAAGATCCTTGCTCCAATGTGGCAGAAGGTGAGGACAATCCCTGGAGAAGCTCGCTGGGAAGTGAGGGCAGTGCAGAGACAGTCTTGACCCGCTAAGCAGAAGCTCCTGTTTCATTCTGTGATGTCTGGGCCTGAGCCAAGCAAGTGTTCAGGGTACCAGAGCTTGACCAATTTCCAGCACACTCAGCCTTTGAGGAAGGGAGTGAATTGCAACTACAGAAAAGAATCAGTTCCCAAATCTCTTGTTGCTCATTTTTGCTTGGCTGGGGA